>RCUC01159885.1:0-116950 GCA_003697995.1 Taxidea taxus jeffersonii | reverse complement strand
TGCCAGTTCTTTCTGGCCTGCCAGGTCTCTGTGGATAAGTCTGCTGCCAATCTAATATTTTTACCATTGTATGTTACAGACTTCTTGTCCGTGCTGCTTTCAGGATTTTCTCTTTGTTGCTAAGACTTGTAAATTTTACTATTAGATGGCGGGGTGTGGACCAATTCCTATTGATTTTGAGGGGTGTTCTCTGCACCTCCTGGATTTTGATGCTTGTTCCCCTTGCTATATTAGGGAAATTCTCTACAATAATCCTCTCCAGTATACCTTCTGCTCCTATTTCTCTTTCTTCTTCTTCTGGAATCCCAATTATTCTAATGTTGTTTCATCTTGTGGCATCACTTATCTCTCAAATTCTCCCCTCGTGGTCCAGTAGTTGTTTGTCTCTCTTTTGCTCAGCTTCTTTATTCTCTGTCATTTGGTCTTTTATATCACTAATTCTTTCTTCTGCCTCATTTATCCTAGCAGTAAGAGCCTCCATTTTTGATTGCACCTCATTAATAGCTTTTTTTATTTCAACTTGATTAGATTTTAGTTTTTTTATTTCTCCAGAAAGGGCTTTTATTTCTCCTGACAGGGTTTCTCTAATATCTTCCATGGCTTTTTCGAGATCAGCTAGAACCTTGAGAATCTTCGTCCTGAATTCCAGATCTGACATATTACCAATGTCTGTATTGATTAGGTCCCTAGCCTTCGGTCCCACCTCCTGTTCTTTTTTTTTGTGGTGAGTTTTTCCGCCTTGTCATTTTGTCCAGATAAGAACCCGCTGTTCTGGGACGCCTGGGTGGCTCAGTTGGTTAAGCAGCTGCCTTCGGCTCAGGTCATGATCCCAGCGTCCTGGGATCGAGTCCCGCATCGGGCTGCTTGCTCAGCAGGGAGCCTGCTTCTCCCTCTGCCTCTGCCTGCCACTCTGTCTGCCTGTGCTCGCTCTCTCTCTCTCTCTAACAAATAAATAAATAAAATCTTAAAAAAAAAAAAAAAGAATCCGCTGTTCTCCTTGTTAAGTGAACTTGGTCTTGGCTGGATTTCTTTGATCTTCTGGGGGAGGGGCCTGTTGTAGTGATTCTCAAGTGTCTCTGCCCCAGGCGGAATTGCACCGCCCTTACCAGGGGCCGGGCTAAGTAATCCTCTCAGGTTCGCTTTCAGGAGCTTTTGTTCCCTGAACGCTTTCCGTAGAGTTCCGGAGGACGGGAATGACAATGGCGGCCTCCCAATCTCCGGTCGGAGGAGCAGAGAGCTAGGGGCCCCAGTCTTCAGAGCGCCTTCAGAGAAAAGCATTTAATCACTCCCATCTCCCCAGCCTCCGGACGTGCTTGGAGAAAATTGTGTGTAATCAGTCCCGTCTCACTGGCTTCTGGGAGCGCTCCGAGCTCACCCAGCCTGTGACCAAGCGTCTCTGTCTCTGGCAGAGTCCTCCTGGAGTCTCCGAACCCCGTAGATCCCTGAGCTCTCCCGGGTCGGAGTCTCCCCGGATCTTGTGGGGACCCCTCGCACAGAGCACCGGCCCGTGTCACAGACCACGGCTCTAGGAAACCTCTGCTCTGTCTCTGCAGCCGGCTTCCCCGCTCTAATACCTGTGAGCTCTGCGACACTCAGACACCCCCGATCCTTCTGTGACCCCGAGGGGACCTGAGTCCACGCTGTCCCCTTGAGGTCTTCACCCCAGTTTAGCCTCTGGAGCGATGTCCCTCCATGGAGCAGCCTTTTAAAAGTCCTGATTCTGTGCTCAGCTGCTTGCCGGGAGCTGGCCCCTCCCCCCGGGGTCTATCTTCCCAACGCGTTGGATTCACTTCTCCGCTGGTCCTACCTTTTAGAAAGTGGTCGATTTTCTGTTTCTAGAATTGTTTTTCTTCTCTTTGATTTCCTGTTGGATTCGTAGGTGTTCGGAATGGTTTGATAGGCTATCTAGCTGATCTCCTGCTGCCTGATGTCGTCTCAGCCTGCTACTTCTCCGCCATCTTGACTCCTCCACACACACACACACATACGTCTTTATCCATTCATCTATAGATGGATGCTTGGGCTGTTTCCATTGTCTGGCTATTGTAAATAATGCTGCTGTAAACATTGGAGTGCAGGTATCCCCTTGAATTAGTGTTTTATGTTCATTGGGCACATCTAGCAGTGTGATTGTTGGAACATAAGGTCGTTCTATTATTAACTTTTGAGGAAACTCCTACTGTTTTTCCACAGTGGCTACATCAGTTTGCATTACCACCAACAGTGCAAGAGGGTTCCTTTCTGTCCACCAACACTTGTTCCTTTATTCTCACCAAATTTACTTCTTGTAAATTTGTAGCCATTCTGACAGGTGTGAGGTGATATTGTGTTGTAGTTTTGGTTTGCATTTCCCTGATGATGAGTGATGCTGAGCATCTTCATGTGTCTGTTGGCCATCTAGATGTCTCCTTTGGAGAGATGTCTGTTCATAATTTCTCCCATTAATTGGATTATCTTTTTCTTTGCATATTGAGTTGCATATGGATTGAAGGTCTTCCTCTTGAATCTGTTGACTCTTCCTGGGCACATGGCCACTTTGTTGGATACATTTACCAATATTGCTCTATTGGTTGTCTTCTTTCCTTTTTGCTGGATAGATGTGGCAGCCACTGTACAAACCTTAGACACACCTGCCGAGACAGAAGTGTCCCAGTAATACCTGGATCACCTCATAGAGCAGACTGCCTATCAGTATTGATTATTTTATGAAAGCGAAATAAACTTGTTTGAGACACTGAATTTTGAGATAGAATCTTTAACTTGACCTGAACTAAAATAAAAAATTAGTACCTAAAAGTAGGGTTCTGACATAACAAAAACTTAAACATGTGTTATTGGCCCAGAGACTAGGTATTGGTGGTGAAGAAATAGATATTGTATGCTGGAAGCTGCTGATACTTATTATGCCATTAAAACTTCTTTTTTTTTTAAATTTAATTTATTCATTTGACAGACAGAGATCACAAGCAGGCAGAGAAGCAGGCAGAGAGAGAGAAGGAAGCAGGCTCCCGGTCGAGCAGAGAGCCCGATGTGGGGCTCCACCCCAGGACCCTGAGATCATGATCCGAGCCGAAGGCAGAGACTTTAACCCACTGAGCCACCCAGGCGCCCCAAAAGTTCTTGATAAAACTGTCATTCATGCCAACTTAGAAAGCTAACCATGTGCCTGTGGAGATGATAACTTTATGGGAAGCAGTTGGGGAGAGCTGTTATGTTATATTGATATATATATACCGTGCTGCCTTTAGTAAGGCATAACAAGAAAACGAAGAATGCAAACAAAAGTGGGGAAGTTGTAAGCACTGTTTGAAAATAGAGGTGCTTCCATATCATGAAGAACAAGAAATAAGACTATGTAAAGCCTTTCACAAAGCCCTGCTATTAAGACTTTCAGCCAAATTAAAGGATATAGCCTTGTGCCAGAAAGCCAGATTAATATTGGTATCTCACTAAGACCTTTTGGTTCACATTTCTGTAAGGCATCCTCATTAAAACAAGGGAGAAAGAAATGGGTTCAACACAAATGCTGGCATATAAGACAGACTTCAGAAGATGTCCTGAAAAGAACTTGGGTGAGGTTACTTGAACATGAAACTGACTGGTAGCAAATAGATCAGAAAGCTACTGAATTTTTAGGGAGTTGCAGGCCACAGGACTGGTCTACAAAAACTTCCAGGCTTTCTAAACTGTATTAGTGGAAAGTATGCAAAGAAAACTATGTAGTTCCCGAGGAGAGCATGCCCTCTAACACCCAGATGTCGTGCAAGAACACAGAGTAGAAAGAACCTCCCAGAGGGCATAGCTAAGATGCCTGAAGGACAGTGGACAAGGCAGTTCATCCCAGAACCAGAGACCATATCTAACCTACTAACATATTCCACCTCCCAGGACAGGGAGCCTCTCCAGTTCCTATCCAGCAGTCATTTACTCATTGTTATAATCAGTGACTACTTGTGTTTGCAATTATTTCCTTTTCTGAGTGGGAAATTTTATTGGGGTTATTCTCTTATTACTCCACAATTGCATATTATGGAGGGAAAAGGGGCAAATTATTTAGATCACAATGTTATATACAATAAGGGATATCTCTAGACCTGATGAAGAGGACTGAACTTCACCTAAAGGTCTAGGATTTTGGAATAAAGGCAGTAACTAGAGGGGCCTTGCCTTCCTTGAGGCAAAAAGTCTATATTTGGGGAGGAGAGTGCAGATTATTGCATGGCTGGCCAGAGTGACAGGCTGTGGTAGACTGCAGGTTGCAGACACTTACAGTTCTGTTCTCTATTCTTTGTCCCATGGGCACCAGCAGAATATTACATTTTCCAGGTATTTTGGCTAGGAGTGGCCATGTGACTAAGTTCCTGCTAATGGGATGTGAGGCTAAATACTAAAAGTAGCATCTGGGTTACTTTTTCAGAGGCCATTGTCCTGGACTTTCCACCACCTTTCCTTCCTTGTAACTGGAATGAGATGACCAGAACAAATATGGAAACCCACAGTCAGGATAGTAGAGCTGCCTCTCTCATCTGGGTGCCTGTATGACATAACAGAGCAGAAACAACCTACCTGCCCTGGATAGTTACGAGAGAGAGAGAGAGAGAGAGAGAGAGGGAGAAGAAGAGAGAGAGTGGGGCAGGGGGGAGAGGAACTCTCATTTTCTCATTTGTCATTTTCTCATTATTGTCTCATTTGAGACAATAATTTTGGTATCTCTTTATAGAAAATTTTAAAAAGTAAAAGCAGCTTAGCTTTTATTGTAATTCAAATGAACATTTCACAGGTCTCCATAATCAATGTCATATCACTTTAAAGAAGTGAATCTGCCAAAGACTATATCCAAAGAGGCAAAGGGAGTCTGCCTAAGTGTGTATCCAAAGAGGAAAGATAAAAATTAGGCACAGATATAAAATGTTTTATAAGGAGATAATGCATAATTATGTAGCCATATATATAGCTGCATAATTGTGATATTGTTTAGTTATTCATGAATAGAATCTGAGATACATATAATTAGTGAGTAGCTTAGTGAGAAAGAAGTAATTTTTTAATTTTATATTTTAATATGACTGTCTGATATCTGGGCACTGAGAGCTATTGGGATTTCCAAAATACTTCCTTTGGGAATGCTAAAAAATGTGGAATAAAAAGATAAATTCCTAGATCAAATAAGTTTGGGGAATACTACATAACCCAAGCTGAATAGATTTTAAGGGAAGGTTTTTATGGTTTTGTATATGCTATTCAACATTGTGTCTCTAAGAGACAACTCCTTTCCCACAGAATATGTAATGGGATCAATATATTCTGCATAATATAGGCTGTGCAATGCTGCTTTGAGCCAAATAATGAAGCCATGCTGCTTTACTGGGTGAAGCATACTCTGGCTTGCAATGAGCTAAAAGTATCCATCATGCTAATCCTGCCCTCTTCTCAGAACTGTGCTCACTCCCTGACCTGGAAGGTAGCCAAGATCTCTCAGACTGCCAACACTGGCAGAAGATACCTTCTCTGAGCCATCTATGATCATGGATCATACCTTCCTGGTAAAAGAAAAAGTGTCACCAGTGTGGTTTAGAAGCTCCTTTCCACATATATCCCTTGTGGGATTTCAGCTGGCATGGGACACTTCAAGTAAAAATTATGATTTTACTAAATTCAAGAGACTCTGTTATTTACATTCATACAGACTTTACAAATATGTATTCAAAATGTGGACAGTACTGGCTTGGCTTAAGAGGAATCATCAGTTCTGGTATTGGTCTTTGTTTTAGTCTTAGATCCCTGTGACAAAACTGTAGCTGAACTTAAAACAAAGTGACCTGCTAAAAACTGTCCCCCAAGAACAAGAGTGTGCAAGGGATGAGTACTCTTCAGAGCATTATCTTTCTGGGGATACTGTGAGAAAGTTGGCTTCTCTTTAGAAATTTCAGAGTTTTCTTTAAGAAAAGTACAGCTTCTTAAGTCATGAATGAAATTAGAAGATAAAATCCCCTGAGGAAAAGGAAGAAAGAAAAGTGCAGAGGCTTCAGTACAAAAGAAAGAAGAAAGAGGAGATGCAGGAAGAGGCTGCCCAAGATTACTGATGATGAGGAACCCAGAAAAGAACAATGGAGCTCAGACTCTTTTGTTGGCTTCTTAAGCCTCAGAACCTCAGCATGAAATGCACTAGAACCAGAATGAGATAGGAAAGACAGCAAGGGCAGGAGGACCTCCAATGGAACTTTCAATAGAAACTCTCAAAGGAGACTTAGGCTTGCATAGCACTCCCTGATATTTTACATTGCCCTACACTATGCAAATATACAACCTACTGTTTGGATCTTGTGCTTGGAGTCCAACCTGATGTGCATCCTCATTTGCCACCTAATTCTGGGAATGTGGGCAAAGGACTTAGCTTCTCAGTTACCTCATCTGTGAAATAGGGTATTGCTTGTATCGCTGACATTTTCATAAAGATAGCATGAGGATAAAGTTAATAAATGCACATAAAACACCTAGCATATAATGATCAATCGGTAAATGTCAGCTGTTTTTGTTGTATTTACAAATATTTACATCCTTATCACCCAGTTTTCTTCAGAGTAACCCCGTGGTACCTCCTCAATTTAGATAACTACACAGATAATCAAAAAGGTTAATCTGATCAAAATTACACAGCTTGCAAAGAGAACTCAAATGTGGGCTTCCTAATTGTGAGTTCATTCTCTAGAAACTGCCAAAACAAGGTCATGGCTAAATTCACACATATAGGGAAGTGCAGTCCTACCATGTGCCTGGAAGGAGGAGGATCATATTTGGGAACAGCTTACATCATGCCTACGATAAGCAGTAACCTTATTTTACCTTGATAAATCAAGGTTACTCAACCCAGTCAGTGCTTCCATTTATTTTTCTTTCTTATTCATCCAATGATGTAAGAATCTAAATAAGTAAGATGATATGCCCAACTTCTATGCCCTGAAAAATCATTGTGCCCCCTTGCAAAATCATTCCTCTCTTAGGTACTAAGTTCTCTAAAACTGAAGCACCTAGAATCATTAAATGAAAAGTAAAAATATTGTGCCTGATCACTAGGTACAGTAATGACAGGTGTCACTCACACTTCTATCCCTAGTTCTCAGACTCCTGTGTTCTCCCCGTGGGAGAAGCAGCACCATTAAAAAAAAAAAAAAATCCTGTAGGAGAAAGAGACTCTTTTACAAGGTGATGTTCTTCAGCTGATAATGTAATTGAGTGTTCAATTGGCCAGCCCACTGTTTTGTTTTGTTTTTTTTTATATTTTATTTGTTCATTTGACAGAGAGAGAGATAACAAGTAGGCAGAGAGGCAGGCAGAGACAGAGAGAGGGGGAAGCAGGCTCCCTGCCGAGCAGAGAGCCCGATGTGGGGCTCAATCCCAGGACCTTGGGATCATGACCCCAGCCGAAGGCAGAGGCCTTAAACCACTGAGCCACCCAGGTGCCCCCAGCCCACTGTTTTTAAGCCCAATTTCTAGTGCATGGGACACAGCAGACCCACTGAATGCCTTAAGCTCTAGCCTGTCACCTTACTTTGCCTTCCATAAAATAGAATCCTTAGTCAGAGACACTATAATAAGAAGTGCTAAGATGGCGAAAGGGGGCATTTTTATATGATCAAGTCTCCTGGGAGAAAGACATTGAGACAGCAGGTTTTGTGCAGAAGTTTTCTTGGAGCATGTTCTCTAGAACACGTGTGAGGAGTGAGGGAGGAGGATTACACACAGGGAGAAATTCAACTAAAATGCAGTTGTAATTAGAGGCCTCAGCCTGTTCTTTGGGGAGCTCCAGAGCTAGGATGGCTTTTCCCCAAGACAAGAGGATAGCTGGGCCTTTGTAGCCCTGCCTCAACCTGTTGTTGAGGTGTCACTGAGGAAGAGGTATAAGCTTGGACAAGGCGTATCTTTTGGCTGGGAGCAATTTCCAGAAAGATTGTTAGTTGTGAGCTGACCCTCTCTGCAGCTGGGGAAAGGAGGCCTCAGTCAGCTCACCACGGCATTCACTGTAAATGAACTTCAAGTGAAGACAAATTGCATATAAGTAAACCCTATGAAATAGTAGATAAGTAATAAGTCAATAAGTAAAAGTAAATAAATAAACCCTATTTGAGTGAAGACGAATCCCACTTCCATGATAGGAGAGTGCCTTATGATCAGCCTGCCCTTTGATGGTTGGTAATTTATGGAGGTATGTTTATCACTGCTGCTTACAAATGTGGGCATTCAGTAGGACAGGAGCAATCCCAGCCAAGATGAAGGCAAATCCACATTGTTCAGTACATGTATGACAGTTATCCTGGCCACTATGGATAGTCAGTCCATATAGAAAGTCAGTCCATAGAAAAGATTCTATCTTTTATTCCTTAACTTGTTAATATATTAAGCACTGATATGCATATATCATTGATCAATTTTTCTGGTGCTGTACCAGCCTTACATTCTTTTTTTTTAAAAATTTTTAAAAGATTTTATTTATCCATTTGACAGAGATCACAAGTAGGCAGAGAGGCAGGAGAGAGAAGGGGAAGCAGGCTTCTTGCTGAGCAGAGAGCCGATGTGAGGCTTGATCCCAGGACCCTGGGATCATGACCCGAGCTGAAGGCAGAGGCATTAACACATTCAGGCGCCCCCCAGCCTTACATTCTTAAGAAAATCTTTCCTTGGGCAAGATTAAATCTAGACACGTTACTAGATTTGATTTGCCAATATTGTATTAGGATTTTTCCATCTATGTTCCTAAGTATGATAGGTCTATAATTATCTAGTTCTCTACTTATCTAATTTTGGTGTCAAGATTAAATCAGTCTCATAAAAGAAGTTGGGTGTTTTTTTAAACCTTTTTCTGTTCTTTGAAACTGGTTTGAGGATTATCTCTTCATTGAGACTTACAGAAAATTTACCAGTAAAATTCTTTTAACAATCTGACCACTTCTTCTACTCCCTCCTCCCCTTCAATTCCTTCTGATGTAGTGTCACTGTACCTGAAACATGCCAGAAACCTGTTTGCACGGACATTCTTCTCTCTTTTCTCTGCTTGGAATGTTTTCCTCCCAAATATCAACATGGCTGATTTCTTAGCTTCTGAACCTGCCTTTACAGGTTACCTTGACCTTCAACTTAAAATATCAGGCAAAATAATGTCTGTCTCAAATCACCAGCAGTCCACAAAGAGTGGACTCTTCAAATAATCTGTTGGTTTCTTCACAAAGCTGATACACCTTTTGGGCCAGTAATGAATGGGGAAGCAAAGGGAGGACAAGGGTTTGTTTCCAGACTGTTGGAACTCAGTTACTTTCTCTAGCACTTTTTATGTCCTGTTTCCTCAGAGAGAGTTTCTTTCACTATTGGGTAATTATTGAACTGGGTTAAAGAGGCATTTATTTAAGACAAAAAAAAAATATCAGGAAAGCCCCTCCATCACACCCACTTTCCTTCTTTCCATGCCCATCCTGTACTTCCATCTCCCTTTTACCCTGTTCGATTTTTTCCCAGTCTTTATCACCTTCTAAAATATAATGTAATTCTCACTCTTTTCATAGTTTATTGTTGACTCCCTTCACTAGAATTTCAGCTCCACAAAGACAATATATTTTTTGTTGTGTTTTGTTCGTTGATGACTCCAAGTGCCTAGGACAGTGTCTGACACATAGTAGGGTCTCAATAAATATTCATGGAATGAATGATTTGTTGAATAAATGTACTACTGACCTTAGAGGAAACAGAGGGGATGGAATTTTTATAACTACCAATCTAATTTCTTAATTGGTTTTTGCTTTTTAACAGTTTAGATTTTACACAATGGGGAAAGGATTCTCTTGGATAAATTGTGTTGGGAAAATTTGTTACCCACATGCAAAAATGAAATTGACCCTTGTCCTACAGGAAGCACAAAAGTTAACTCAAAATGGATTAAAGACTTAAACGTAAGACATGAAACCATGAAACTCTTAGGAAAAAACGCATGGTAAAGGCTTGTTAACATTGGTTTTGGCAATGATTCTTTTGGATCTGATACTAAAAGCACAGGCAACAATGCAACATTAAATAAGTGGGACTACATCAAACTAAAACCTTCAGTAGCAAAGGAAGAAAATCAACAAAATGACCTATGAAATGTGAGAAAATATTTGTAAGCCATAAATCTGAAAAAAAGGTTAATGTCCATAATATATAAGGAACTCAAAACTTCAGTAACAATCCATCTATCAATCAAATAAGATAACCCAATTCAAAATTGAACAAAAATTTGAATAGCCTTCTTTTCAACATACAAGTGCCCAACAGGTGTATGAAAAAATGCTCAATGTCACTGATCATCAGGAAAATGCAACCTCACACCGGTTAGGATGGTTATATAAAAAAGACAAGGAATAACAAGTGTTGATAAGGGTTTGGAAAAAAAGGGAACCCTTAAACACTGTTGGTGGGAATGTAATTTGGTATATCTATTCTGAAAAACAGTGTGGAGTTTCCTCAAAAAGAACTATGCAGTATCTCAGAGATACCTGCAGTCCTGTGTTCATTACAGTATTATTCGCAATAGCCAAGATATGGAAACAACCTCAGTGTATGTGGGTAGATGAATGGATAAAAAAATGTGATATATGTATATATATATATATTCAATTGTGTGTGGTTATATATATATCCACACACAATTGAATATGATCCAATCATAAAAAAGGAAATCCTGCCATTTGTGACAAAGATGAATCTGAAGGATGTTATCCTAAGTGAAATAAGCCAGTCATAGACAAATACTGTATAATCTCCTTTATATGTGGAAACTGAAAAAGTTAAACTCATAGAACCAGAGAGTACAAAGATGATGCCAGGAGCTGGGGAGTGAGGGAAATGGGCAGATACTGGTCAAGCTCTCAGTTTTAAGATGAATAACTTTTGAGGATTCAACATACAACATGGTGATTACATAGTTAGTAATACTGCTGTGTGTACTGGAAATTTGCTATGATAGTAGATCTTAAGTGTTCTTGTCACACACACAAGCATGGTGAATACGCAAAGTGATGAATGTGTTAATTAACTTGGTGGTAATAATTTTACAATGCATACTTCTATTAAATCACCACATTGTATACCTTAAAAAATAAAGCTTATTAGCATCCTAGAAAAATATTTTGTTTTCCTTCATCAGTCAATTCTGGTGATTTATACTTTTCCATGATATCGTCACTCTTCTAAGTTGTGAAATTTATGGGCAATTGTTATTCAAACTAATTTCACAAGACTTTAAAAAGATCTTATATATAGTCATATCCTGCTTTTTTTCATTTCTGATATGTCACCCCCTGCCCTTCTCTGATCACCTGTATTCAGGATAGTCTGTCTTGGGACTATTTTCAAAGAATCAGCTTTAAATTTGCTGATTATCTCTGGTGTTCTCTATAGTTGTTAACTCATGCTTTTATCTGTATTATTCCCTTTCTTCTTCATTCCTTTGGTTACTATTTTTCTAGCTTCTTGAATTGAATACTTAATTCATTTATTTTTAATAGCCCTTTTTAAAAAATGCTTTTACTACTATAATGGATCTCTAGTTCCACTCATGCTACATCCTGCAAGTGTTAGTATATAGTTCATTTGTTGTCATTGTGTTCTATAAATATTTTATAATTCCATTGTGTTTTCCTCTTAAATCCATTAGCTATTCAGGAGTATATAAGGTTTGGGAGGAACTATCACTTACTACTGATTCTTCATTTTTTATATCATGGACAGAGATCATGTAGTATATGATATCAATTATTTGAAATGTTTCAAGAATTATTTTATGGCCAGGGTGCCTGGGTGGCTCAGTGGGTTAAGCCTCTGCCTTCGGCTCAGGTCATGATCTTAGGGTCCTGGGATCAAGCCCCACATCGGGCTCTCTGCTCAGCAGGGAGCCTGCTTCCCCCCCTCTCTCTCTGTCTGCCTCTCTGCCTACTTGTGGTCTCTGTCTGTCTCAAATAAATAAATAAAATATTTTTAAAAAGAATTATTTTATGGTCTAGTATTTATTTAAATTTTGACTATCGAATTTTAAATGTATATTAGATATCAAGTTGTAATTCAATCTTACCAATTCTGTTCTTCTTTTCTTTATTTCTGTTCTTTTTGGTGAAAAATTTCTAATAGAAATGCAGAAAATCTGCATTTTTTGTATCTTTGTCAACTTCAGTTTTTAATTCTGTTAGTATTTGTCTTATAAATATTTAAGAGTTGCTGCAAGGAGCACCTAAGTTCTTTGTTGTTAAATAGTTTTGTGTCTTTCACTTATGAATTAGTGTTCTTCCTCATCTCTATTAATGTTTTCCTTAAATTCTCTTTGACATAAAATTGCCATAGAAATCTTATTTTAGTCAGCATTTTTCAATGTATTTATCTCTATCCATTTATTTTCAATCTTTCTGTGTCATTTTGTTTAAGAAAAATGTTTGTGTCTTAGTGATCTATATAGAAAAAATATAAGAAAAAATGAAAAGAAAAAAGAAATAATAAAATAATAAAAGAAAAATAAGAAAATATAAAATAAAATATAAATATAAATAAAATATAAAAGAAAATATAAAATAAAAATATAAGAAAAAATGTGAAAGGAATGATAGAAATAAATGGAAATATACATAATTAGTTGCAATAAATAAAAAAGTTGTTAGGTCATATATCTAACAATTTTTTTATCTTAACTTTGCCTTTGGGATATTTTTGATGTATATAATCATGTACATAAATCACATGTAGCCCCTGTTATGCCATAATTATCAATGGTGGATAAAAGTATCTCTTTATATTATGGAAAATATTTTTAAATAACTGTAACAATCTACTCAAAGGGACCTTCCTCATTCAAGAGATTATACCATGTTGCCTTGTAAACTATCTTCAAGTTACTGTGTGCCAGAAAACCAACCTCTAAATTTAGAATCTGAAAGTTTTCCCATGCCATTTGAAATTATGATGGTGTAAAAAATATTCTCCAATTTAGCCATTAAGTGTTTTAAATGCTTGATGGATGGAATTTATTGTGTGACAATCTCTGTTGAAAATAAAAGCAACAACAGTCATGTTAATTATAGGTTAGACACTAATATGAAACACATAAATAACCTATAGTATTTTTTAAGTCTTTTGGATTTAGGACATATATATAATTGGAAAACACATAACAGTATTTGTTCCAGTGTAAAGTTTTTAATGTAGAGTTATGAATCTTTAAATATCTAGTAGAGTTTTTAATTTCCTGGCTAGTGCATATATCTTCATTATTTGATTCATAGGTCAGAGAATGGGGTGGGAGGATCCAAACTTGGAAGCTTTGAAAAAATTTTTAAGAATAATTCTTGTATAAGTATTTTTAGAAGGACATAAGGTATCTTAATGGTTAAAGTGATCACACACTTAAAATAATAGTTGGTACTTATAGAATGTCTTTTCTTTAAATGTGAATCATAACCAAGAGAAATGGTTGCTTTACATTACAGACAGACAATCTTAGAAATAGAAATGTTTCATTTGGCTGCTTTGGTGACAGACCCAGAAAGGAGTGTTGAAGCTGGTATAAGAGCCTGGGACTTTGACAAGAATCCTTTCCCTTCCCATTTTAGGTCAATCTCTGCCTCTACAACCTCACTAAACCCTCCTCTGGTCCTCCTGGGATTACCAGCCTGTGACTTCCAGGCCATATATCTTCTCTCCTGAGTGCTGCTTTTACCAGAATCATGGAAAATTCACTAATGAAAGCAAAAATGAGAAAAGGTGTATTGTATTTCAATCCTTTTGACTCTCTGGACTATTTAGTGGATTTCTGCCCTGAATGCATAAGGGGCATCAGCTAGCAATGCTCTCGCTAGACAATAAACTCCCTGTGGGGACATGTGGACTCAGACTTCCTTGCTGTCTTTCCTTGTTTGCTCCCAGAAGAGGCTCAGCAGTTAAGGCTGACAGGTTGGAATTCTGCCTAAGGCTTAGGAAGTCATCTTTGGGCAATTCTACTGTTGCAGGGCTATTTCAGGGGAAGGAAAGGGACAAAGGAAAGTGCTCTTTTGCCAAGTTCATTGTTCCAGGGTGAGAAGGCTAGAGGGAGTGAAAAGGATGCTTTGCTCCTTAAGTGCCTGCATTTCAGCACAAAGCAAACTGCTGCTATTTTCTTTATAAGCCACTTTAGTAAAGATACATAATAGACATTATATATAATGCATGTAAAAAGTCAGAAAACCAAAAAGTTCTCTGACAGTAACACCTTACAACTTGATGCTAAAGAAAATATCCTTGTGAGAGGAACATGGCGCCTTTTGTAGAAATTGCTCCTTCGTTCCCAAAGTTGAACTGGCAGGCGTAGCATTTCATTCCATCTCATATAGTGACTGATTGCTCGGGGCATCATAGTCCTTTAAAAGTCATGCCTTTACTGCTTTTCAGTAATTGCATTCTGTGTGTGCAATGATCTGAAAGCTATTTGAGGGAAAAGAGCTTAATATTACATATATGTTAGAAAAAGGTGCCAGACCTCTGCTTCATTTCCTGATACTTGATGATTCCAGTGGTGCTGATGCAGTAATAACAGAGCCACAATGCTAATTTGTAGGACTCTTGTTTGTAATTTATATGGACTTTTATTTAAAAAGAAAAATAAACCTATTTAAATCTTTCATTTGTGGTTAATTAGGTGATTGAGAGGATCAATCGATGATTTATCAAATAAATTTCTAAACCACTTCAGTGTTTCTTGCAAAACATCTAGCAGTCAATAAATGAATTAAAGGAGAAGACATTTAATGCTGAACAGAGCATGCATTAAAATATAATAATCCAGGAAAATGCTCCTTCTACATGAGGAACAAACTGGCAGTTGTGAGAGCCAAGGTTAAAAGTCCACAGGAAGAGTAACAGCAGAGGGACATAGAGGCCGTACCAATAGGAGTACAGTTCCAATTAATTTATTGACATAATTAGCACACAGTTATTAATAACATTGCAGAAGCACTTGGCAAGTGTGTGCATATACACCATTTGAATGAAATCAAAAGAACCCTGTACTTAACATAATTAAATTATTAGTTCTGGGAAAGCAACACAGACTATGGAGGCCATAGCAGCAGGCCAAAAGTCATGTATCCAGTTTAGTTTGTCACTAAAATAAAATGTCTAGAATTTTTATGTCTTATCAGGCTGAATCTATAGAGTAGAAATTATTATGACTGTCAGGATTGAGTGGTCCACTTGTAACTTCACCATTTGTGAAAACATGGACCAGATCACCTCATGGTTTATAAAAGAGAAACAGGGAAACATAAAGGAAGAAAAACCAGGAAGAAACAGGGAAACATAAAATATTATAAATGAAATCAGTCTCTTGGCCAAGCAAATTCTCCACTTTTATATCTTTGCTCCTGGATAAACATGTAAAAATGAGAGCTAAAAGAATTGAGTTTCAGATTTTTTAATGACTACACAGAATTAAATGCAAATTGCAGAGAATAATCCCAACTATAGTTAAAATTATAGATTTTTTGAAACTTTCTCACCTTTTTCCTTTAATTATGTTTTTAATACTATTTGCTTTAATCCTGCACTGCTTTTGTTCATCTGGAGAGAAAGATGCAGACTTTTAATCAGTGAGACGGATTTCATCCTAACATAGCTGTTGTATATTGGACTTGCTAAAGTCAGTGAAACTTGTAATTCAACAAACCCCAAAATTAAGAAAGAAATAATATTCTTTAGGGAAAAAATTCAGACTCTGGCAACTTTAACAACAACAACAAAAATGGAAGCATGCATTAAAAGAAGAATTCTTCAGCATAGGCTTCCTGCAGAGGGAAATGCTTTGCAGAACATTCTGGATGATATGGATCTGCATGTAACTAGGTAACATCGTAAGTGTTAGTGGGGGTGAGAGTTGGGGTGAGAGTGTTAGGTTTAGGCTCGAGTTTTCAAATCATGGCTATGGTTGTCTGGAAATCAGACCCATGTATTTGGAATGCCAGCAGTCCTAGCAGAATATCTGCGGGATCAGGAAATCAAGAACTGACTTTTCTGATCCTTTTGATTCTTAATCTTTCTAAATCTCTGAGTATCTGAAAATCTATGTTACTTGTAGCAGAATTGATACATTTGTGCACAAACGCACAATAAGAAGATAAGCTTTAATAATAATAATCATGAGTATTTATTGTGTGCTGATCATTTGCCCAACATTTTTCTGAACACTTTACCCATTGAATTAACCCATTTAATTCTCCCAGCAGCCCTATATATAAACATTATCTCCATCTTTTACAGATGAGAAAACTGAAGGAGAAATTAAGTTAATTATCCAAGTTAAAACAGCTGGAAATGGTGAAGCTGAGACTTAACCCTTCTGACTTTTGTCTGGACTCCTGACTACTTAGCTACAATGCGTTTCTAGCGATCTTGGAACAAGATACCCCTTCTCAGTGTGGACATAGGAGTTGCTACTGCCCCTCTCCTAAATGATGATTAAATGCTATAAAAGGCTCGATGAGGCCATTATAACTATAGGTCAACTGTGGATTGAAGGGGGACTCTCAGGACAATACAACTTCCTCTATCAAATACTGCCCTTCCAATGACTTCATTGGCTCACTCGTTTGAATCTATGTCAACACAACCTCTTGGCCTCAAGCCACCAATGCATTTATAATGGCCTCACTCATGTTTGCTTCTGTTCAGCCCCCTCCTGAAATTGTTTTCTGCATTTATCTGGACACTATGGTCACTGTAAGAAAGTGCAGGAACCCATCTAGTATCTTGTGTCTCCAAGAGACGAGTTCTACAGGCCACCTCCTTTCAAAGGTATTAAAGGGCGTTATCTGATAATTATCTAATACTGATAGTAGATATGGGGAAGTAGTACACACCTGTCCTTATTGGGGATATGGAGCCTTGTAATCATCACAGGTCCTTGCTGTGTACCCTGGTCAGCCAACTTCTTCATCAATGCGAGTCTGAATTTTGGGTCTTGAGAGCTGGCTAGTAGCAAAAAAGGCCCTCTGTGTTCATTCAACTTAATTATATTTGGACCAGAGCTGATGGGAGACAGTGAAATCACTGTACTGTTCTTTTACACATAGTCAAGGATCCTTCTCTCTCTTCCTGACCTAGAAGGTATTCTCTATTTTATTAAAATCTCTGTATATATTTCTAGGATAGGGACTTGAAGTGGGATTTTCATTTGTTGATTGTTTGTTTTTTTATTGATATATAATTTTTCTGCATCGAAAGGGAGACATTTTAAGTGTGTAGTTTGTTCGCTTTGACAAATGCATACACCTGTGCACCCACACACCATCAATATCGTGAATATTTATATTCCCCTTCTCAGACAATCCCGAACTCCTCCCCACAGGACACAACCACTATTCTGATTTCTTTCACCTTAGATTATTTATGTCTGTTCTAGGACTTTATATAGATTAAATCACATATGGCTTCTCTTGTTCACCATAATTTTTTAGATTAATTCACATTTTTATAAGTTTATCAGTTGTTTGTCCCATCTTAACTACTGCATAGTATTTCATTGCTGATGGACATATGAATTATTTTCAATTTTGGCCGTTGTGAATCAAGTGGATATTAACATTCTTATACAAGAATTTGGGGTCACGTATATTCATTTCTCTGAGTGAGATTGATGAGCCATTTTTGAAAGGTAGGTAGAAATTATAAAAGTAGAAAGTGTAAAGATATTCCAGGATAAGAGTAGGATTTGAGTAAATGTATACAGTGGCACTAAAGTATCATCATCATGACAGGAGCATGGCTGATAATGGAGAAAGAGGCACAACTGCCTGGGTGTGGCTCATTGCCCATCTGAATTTGTTTCCTTGAGTAAGCTTTTATTCTTGCTGATTATTTTATCAATGACCCTAAATTTCATAGGTGTTCTGATTGCCCTGGAAAGACCACTGTGATTATGTTCATGATATGCAGCCACTGGAAGAAACATGCCCAGTAGGTTGCCTGGTCTTGCTGGGCTCCCACTGATATAATTCTGGCTCTGGGATACACTCCAGAATAGGCTGGGATGTCTCTTACTTCTGGTAGGCAAATGACATGACTGCTCACACACTGTGAGTAGTGAGGTGTTAGTTACCAATATTTGGTGTGTGATGTGTTTTGATCTCTTTAAAGTGTGTTTGGAGTCTGCTATAAGAAGGAGAACTTTCTCATTGGTCATGGGCCTCCTTGGGGTGGGAAAAAAGAAAATGCCATCCCTCAGACTTTCTGGAGCACTAGGAGACCTGAACACACTGCAAAGTGTCTTGGCCATTGAATAGACCCACGAAATAAGATAGGAGCTGCATTAGGCTGATGATAAATGCATGCATGTTTTAAAGATTTTTTTATACACATTATTAGGTTGTGTTCCAGAAAGCTTACCTAATTTGTACTCCTGTAGGCAGCAAATAAGGGATGGTCTTTTCCTCCAAACCTTGTGAACACTGAGTAATATTTATTGTTCATCACATACAGGTATTACTCAAACTCTCACTTTGTGGTTCTCAGCATACAAATTGGTTCTGCTCTGTTTTACTCTATTTTTAGTGGGTAGTCGGATGAATTTTTTTCATCATTTTTCTTTCCCAATACTAGGGGATCATTACATTCTCTAGGATGTTAGGGTTGCTTTATTGATTTCATATTCATCTCAAAAGTCTTTTGATGTCATATCTACTCCTTGGCCTTTCATGATTCTGCTCTGGCATTCATGTCTTACAGAAGCTCAGCCTTGGTAACCCTTTGTTGACGCTGGAGGTCTTGAATAGTCTCTGAAGTGCCCAAACCTCAGGTTCTCAGTCAAAGAACAAATTCTTAGTATTACTGTGTTGACTAACTCTCTGCTCTTTAGGAAATGATTCATGATGCCACAACAATATCTAACAAAATCAGAGCTAGAAAGTAACTTTCCTTCTCAAAACTAGCAACAAAAGGATTGGATTCAGTGTTCAAAATTAAGGTTTGAGGATGTAACACAAGACTCCTGGTCAGTAGTTAGAGCCTGTGTATTAGTTTCCTAGGGCTGCCATAAACAAGTACTAAAACAGAATGACTTAGTTTTAAGCACAAGTTTATTGTATCACAGTTCTGGAGCCTAGAAATCTGAAAGAACAACCCAAGTTTATTGTATCACGGTTCTGGAGCCTAGAAGTCTGAAATCAAAGTGTCTACAGGGCCATGTAGCCTCTGAAACTTGTAGAGGAATCCTTTCCTTCTTCTTCCTAGTTTCTGGTGCTTTGCCCATAATCCTTGATGTTTCTTGGCTTGTAGCTGTGTCACTCCAACCTCTGGCTTCACCATCACATGACCTTGTCTTGTGTTTCTGTGTCTTCCTGTGGCTATTTTCTTAAAAGGGTATTGGTCATATGGATTAGGAGTCTACCCTTGTTCTAGTACTACCTCATCTTACCTAAACATCTGCAATGGCCTCTCTTTAAATGAAGTCACAGTTTGAGGTTCTGGGGCTTAGGACTTCAATGCATCTTTATTTGGAGGATGCAATTCAACCCATAGCATTGATATACTGAGTGGGATACAATCCATAATCAGATGGGCTGTTTCTCAGGTAATGTTTACAAATAAGAATGCTGATATTGTCAGGGAGGTCTCCTGGGAAGGAAAATGGATTGTTCAGGCAAACTATCTCTGTAGCTTCAGAGAAATTACAGACCTGAAGTTAGTTCTTGATTATCAGCCATGAATCTCTCATCAGTTTTTTTTTTTTTTAGTCTAAACACTTGCTTCTAATTATGCCCCTTTGATGTTTACACCTTTCAAATATCTTGAAACTAAGTTCATTTCCATTTCTCACACTTTCAACATTGTTAACACAAGCTGAACAAAATTTCCTTCTTCTAGGCCTTTCTGGTTAGTCAGATCCTCCAGCAGCCCTATAATTGTAAGCTGCTCTTTTCTTCAGTTTTCTCCTCGGCTGCCAGTTTTCCTAGCACTAAATGTCTCACCATGTACTGCACATAGTGGGAATGAAGATGTGGCCCCCTGTATTATCTGTGAAGGGACTTCTGACACATTAGTTTCATCAGGAAGCTCTCAGCAACCTGGTGTCCACTGCTGCAGGAACCCAAATGTTGTCTTCGGAGCTCTTCCTTGCATTGAATACTTTGTCTTTCCATCTCTTTCACAAATATAACATGGAAAGAAGCCCATGGTTTTTGCACCTTTTACATATGCTTTTTGGTGATTAAAACCCTAGGGTGTCGAGTTAGTGTAAATGTTAAAATATGTACCTAGAGTCCAGTAAGAGCTTTCTCTCGGTGTATTTTTTAAAGAGTTTCGGAGTTGTGAATAATGCTGGATTGAAAACTCTGGGAAGCCAAGGCCTTCAGATTATAGCTTCTGCAGTGATATTGTATAATTTTCCAAACTTGGCTGCATTAATGCTTCTACATCATTTCTAAGAAAGAGAAGAAAGCTTAGCTCTCTTACAGGCCTTAGGAATTCTAGGAATTTACTGGACAGTGACTGTTAAAATGTGGGTATATTTAGCATGTCTTTTATTCTGATGCTTTGACTTCTTGGAATCTTGCTGACACTAGAAAGGACAGACTTTCCTCTCAAGGTTAGCTCATCCTAGAGATAGCAATCAACTTACCATCAGGAACCAATCCAGAGTTCTTACTTCCTTTATCAAGCTCTCACCCTGGGAGCCACTATTTCCTGCCTTAATCACCCCAGAGCCAGGTATCAGATAACCAGAGGCTGCCCTGATGTGCTGGAGCCTGCTGAAATTACTCAAACTCGCCCATCCTAAGTCTGTGAAACCTGCTTACCCTGCCTTGCCCATTCCTACCTATGAAAAACCACCATAAAGCCTCTTTCCTCTATTTTCCTCTTGCTGTTTCTGCCTTCTGACCAACCCTGGTGCCCTGGATGGCATGCCTTACCTCCTGTTTCTTGGATCCATGATGTAAAAACTTATTCCTTCATGTGTCTGCATGTGTTACCATATCTGATTAAAATAAATCCCAAGTGCATTTATTTTATTTTATTTTTAAAAATTAACATATAATGTATTTATTTGTTTCAGGGGTACAGGTCTGTGGTTCATCAGTCTTACACAATTCATATCACTCACCATAGCACATACCCTCTCCAATGTCCATCACCCAGCTACCCTTTTCCTCCCACCCTGCTCCCCTCCAGCAACCCGAAGTGCATTTTAAATCAGAATATGTAAAGATTCTCTCAAAAGTAGCTCTGATCTGATCAGTTTTGTGGTAGCCTTCATTGATTATAGTAGTTAAGTCAAGAACTTGGTCAAGGATGACTTTGACCAGGCTTAGTCAAAAGAAGAAAGAGACCCAGCATGTATTCTGCCTTGTGTCTGCAACAGGAAATCACCCAGGCTTATTGTGGTACTCTTCCAAAGGGGGCAATGTGGCATGCAGAAAGGCCTTTCTGAAATGGATGGTCTGGGTCCATTTCTCCAGCTGCTATAGCTTCCTCTTCTTTTTTTTTAAAAAGATTTTATTTATTTATTTGACAGAGAGGGAGATAACAAGTAGGCAGAGAGGCAGGCAGAGAGAGAGGGGGAAGCAGGCTTCCTGCTGAGCAGAGAGCCAGATGTGGGGCTTGATTCCAGGACCCTGAGATCATGACCTGAGCCAAAGGCAGAGGCTTAGCAAACCGAGCCACCCAGGTACCCCTGCTATATAGCTTCTTTTAACAACATTTCCTTTTATTTTGTTCTCCCTTGAAAATATTCATTCCAGGGCTAAGTGAGGCCAGCTAGGTACCAAAGGCACACATTTTTTTTTTAAAGATTTTATTTATTTATTTGACAGACAGAGATCACAAGTAGGCAGAGAGAGAGGAGGAAGCAGGCTCCCTGCCGAGCAGAGAGCCCTATGCGGGGCTCGATCCCAGGACCCCGGGACTGTGACCTGAGCCGAAGGCAGAGGCCTTAACCCACTGAGCCACCCAGGTGCCCCAAAGGCACACATTTTTAAGGAGGTGCCCACTGTCAGGATTGTTCAGGGGAGAGTGAGAACTTCTCTAAATTCTACACCCTGGCTGCCTTGCTTGCGTCCCACTATTCCTTACCCGGATTCTCACAACCACAAGAATCTAAGTCTCAGAAGTCTGAGCTTTGATTTTGCTGTGTGCTTTTATGGTTAGATAAATCATTATGTCTAATGGTTATCAGAATTATTCAGGAATTAAATGGAAACTGGACATGATTTTTATCCTCTAATACATCTTAGGCTAAAATTAATGACAAGTACTGGATACGTTGTTCATTCAAATATAGTCAGCGGGGTTACTTCTCTCATACGGATATTGTGATCAGGGCCCCAAACGCGAGACAGGAGTCTCCTGGCATTAGTCTTAGTGGAAGGAGTTTTTTGAGTAATAAAATCACACATGGTAAAAAGAGAGGTAGGCAGCGCATGGTTCATCCCTCTCTTATATGTGGCTTTATGTGGCACTTGAATTATTATCTTTTTTTAAATTTTATTTTAACTTGATGGACTGTTAAGGGCAGAAACCTTTCTTAGTCTACTCTGTTTCCACTGTATCTAAGATGTACCAGACACTCAAAAAATACATTCAGGGAAAACTCTTTATTGAATAAAGCTATTTTTAAAGCATTTTAGAAGTATCTATTTGCCCCGTAAGTGTATAACTCTGTGAAACTGGTGACTTCACTTTCTATCCAACAATACAGAGTTATAACTTACAGGTCTGTAGTCTAAGACTCACCTTTCCAAGGAAGTTACGAAGTCCTTGGAGACAAAAATACACATTTTCTGCTTGGCATATATTTCCCAAATCATCTCACAAAGGGGTGTGAATTTATTGATTTTTACTTCACCTGGGTGAAGAAAAAAAGAACAATCTACAAAACTTTCAATTTGTGAATATTTAATTCAAAATTATTATGTATTTCACATTTCATATGGTGGGTATCAGCTGAAAATATTAGGTACCTCCCAATTTCCATTTTTAAACTAAATTGCAATCTTTGGGAGTTGTCGCTTTGCCATTATGCATTTCTTTTGTGTTATATTTTTAAATTGAGTAAAAAAATATATGGTAGGGTAAATGGCATAGTCCTAGGATTTCAATGTGATACTTGAACAAAAGCTATGATATTCACAAGATGCAATGGAGCGTGTGTCTACTTATCTGGCTGTGCAAACTTATGAGCCTGATAACAATGGTAATGAAGCATTTTTTTACATGAGTGACTCTTCAGGGGTTCTGCTAACGGCCATGGAAGGACACTTGCATTTGGAGATCACAGTTTTTGTGTTAAATAAAACTGCATACTGTTAGCGTCTCTACTGATCTGAATTCTGACCTGAGTAAAGCCTTCTCCCCTTATCCAGCTTGGGCTGGGGTCTGACTCTTGCTCTTACTTCATTTTGTCACCTGTCCTTGCCTCACTCACCTGTGTATACTCATTTGTATAGAATTTTAAATATAATCTGCAGTTGCATCTCCTATCCTCTTCTTTAAAAAATTTTTTTTCTTTTATTGTGTTATGTGTCACCATACAATACATCATTAGTTTTTAATGTAGTGTTCTAAGATTCATTGTTTACATATAACACCCAGTGCTCCGAGCAATCTGGGCCCTCCTTAATACCCACCACCAAGTTCACCCAACCCCCACGCCCCTCTCCTCTAAAACCCTCAATTTGTTTCTCAGAGTCCACAGTCTCTCATGGTTCATCTCCCTCTCCAATTCCCCCGCCCCTTCACTTTTCCTTTCCTTCTCCTAATGTCCTCCATGTTATTCTTTATTTTCTATAAGTAAGTGAAACCATATAATTGGCTTTATCTGCTTGATTTATTTCACTCAGCATAATCTCTTCCAGAATATCCCATCCTCCTTCTTGCCTCCATGTTCTAGCCAGTCAGAGCAGTGATTCCTGCACACACACCCAGCTAGAGGCTGTTCTGTGCACCTTTGTTTGATCTGCTGCCTTTGCCAGAAATGGCCCTTCCCTAGTCACCTTCACCTGACAGGTCCCTTTAGACCCAGGGTAAATGCTCCTCTTCACTAATTCTACTTGACCCTCAAACCAGAGGGATTGTCTAGACCTCCTGGATATTGTGTGATTTGTGTAATACTGCTTCTGTGTTTCTTCCCATGCTCTGAGATGCTGAGTGTTTCCTGTATTAAGGGCTGAGTCTTACATTTGTTTTCCCAGGAGTGTGCAAAGAAGTGCTGAGACACGTGGGTATGCATTGGGTTGAAAAGGATTGCTCTGTTCTAATTGTGTTGATTTTAACCTGAGCTAAATAAAGTGCTATAGTCCCACGGTTTTTGGGCTTCACCTAGCCAGCATTTTGCCCACTTGTTTCACATAAAGGGCAGTGTAGTGTAGACCTTTGAGAATGGACTCTGAAATTATCCTGCCTGAGTCCACACCAAGGCTCTGCTACTCCCTGGTTCAGTGCCTTTGGGCAAGTTACTTAATCTCTCTGAACTTCAGTTTCCTGACCCATAGAATCTGGAGAGCAATAGTATTTATCCATTATTATTCTTTATGTTGCCTATTCCTTTGGTATTTTAAGGTGAAAAAGATACTAATTATGGAAAATCATTACACTCAAACATACACTTTCTCCTTTGCATTTCAAACATAGATATCACTATTTCTCCATCTAGGGATTCACTCTCTGCCTTTCAGGATGTAAGTCAATTTATTTCTGGACTCATGGAGTCATGACTCCAATTTAAAAGAAAAAAAGCTTCTACTTTCTTTATTGGACAGACTTGATAACTAGGATCCTCCTCTTCTCTTCCAGGTCTTTCTGCCTTCTCTGGTACTCTGCCCGCCCCTTTCAAAATCTCTCTTTCCTGATGCCAGGTCCTTCTCTGAGTAAGGAGATCCTATTAGGATGGTTGAACCTTATAATCCATGTTGGAGCCAACTAAAATGTAAAAGAAAATGCAGAGATGATGAGGTTTCACCTGGACAAGGAATCAGTGGAGTTACAAAAGGCAGAGAGAGCTGAGAGAATAAATTTTATCCATAGTTAAGTTTAACTTCTGTCTACTTTCATTTCCTTGTGTCAGCTTTTTGGGACTCTCACGTTGTTAGCTTTCTCTATCTCTGATATATTTATCATGCTTTTCAAAAGGAAAAAGATATGCCTCCTAATTGGGGAACATATTGTAGTAGTTAAGACCATACACTTTGGAGCAAAATGCTCACTATGCCATTTCCTTGTGAGGTAGTCTTAGACAAACTTACTAAACCACTTTGTACCACAATTTTTCAGTCTTCAAGATGGGGAGAAAAAATAATGGTACCCTCCTTATAGGATATGAGAGCTAAATTATGGAAAGCATTTAAAACTACTGGGGAGGTAACAAGTGTCACTTTGCTATTATTACCACTTGAGCTCACATGTCTAGCAATGCAAAGCACCAAGCTAGTGGGCAGATCTATTTTCTGCCCTTTAAATTTTAGCTTTAAGCCTGACTATCATTCCCTAGACTTAAGTCAGACCATCCCAGGCATCTGTCCTGAAGTCTGTCTTTCATTTAATTACATGTCTTGTTGATTTCCCTCAATTGATTTCTTGACTCCCATTCATGTACCTCTTGCCCTTGACACACAGCATCTTCCATTCAAATACTTGTTAATTAATCTTGGATATTCCTTAGCCTCTCCTTACCTCTCAACCTAGATCATCCTGTGATGAGGAAGGAGGGTTTGATGCAAATTGCAAATGACAAGGTGTACCGAAGTGGACAATTATTGACTCTCACAAACTTTGCACACTCATTCAAATAATTACCATTCATAGTCCACACACAGGGGTTGCCAAATCTCCCAGGCAAGGTGATGAGGGGAGGGCTTTAGTCTGATGGGGAGCTTTTCCTCTGAAATATTCTACTGTTGCTGTCCTTCCGTGTTAATAATCTTGTTCCCATGATGGCAGCTTACCATTTTTCCAAATATAAAAAGAAATGTTTGCTCAAAACATACATTCAGACATCTAATCTGGGTCAAGTCTAGTGGCCTCCTGTGGGAAAATGCTCACTGTCAGCACCTGTACTCAGAAGGGCAATGGCAGTTCTCTGTCTTTTGCAGGGATTCTGGGAGTACAGGCTGGATGCAGGAAAGGAATGGAGCTCCTTTGTAAGCCTGAGATATTAGTCCAAAAGCAATCCATTAAGCAGTGTCCAGGAACGATCCCAGAGTTAAGAATTAGCTGGTGCAAAGTGACCAAGAAGAGTGAAAGAGATTGAGTAGTGGATGCAAACTAGAGTAGGTAGATTTAGAGGGCAGGTAGAAGAACCAGCTATAATTATCTTAGATCCTAGAACCTATAAATGTTTTGGTAGCCTCAACCTCAGGATGGAAAGAAAGTTAATAAATACACTGAGCTACTTCTTTCTCTTCTCTTGGTCTTCCCACTGGGTCTCTGTGTAAAACAAATAAACTCACCATATACCTTATAGATTTTTTCCAGTAAAATGAGTAAACTTGATTTTGTAAAAGGATAATGTATTTTTTTTTATAGATTTGAATCCTTGCTTTACCCATCTGTTTGTCTTGTATTCTCTCTTGCTCACAGAACACATATACATGATAGAGGCTTACTGGAGTCCAGTACTGTGGTAGACTATGGCCAGGCCTCTTACAGGAATTACCTTATATCAGGGTCACTTTAAGCCCAGATGGCATCTTAATGCACATTAGAAAAAGGGAGGACATAGTTCTGCAGGCAAGCCTGGCTCGGGGAAAAGCACACAGATTGGATATTAGCCTTTTCAGCCAACAGCTGGACACGCTGCAGGGTCTAACCCACACAAGCATAGTGGAAGCCCTAACTGTCCCGTACTCTGCAAGCTGATGTCACCCCTCTCCAAATAAATGGGGTAAGAGGTAGCCACACTGCTGCATTGGGCTTCTCTGATAGTGCCACATCCTCCTTCCAGGCAGGTGGCACTGATCCAGGGAATCTGACCATGACTTGGTGCTGAGTAACCAGGGCAAAGGGGGAACTGCTTCCACCCCCTGGGGATTTTCAGCTTGCTCTCTATACTGGCTGGAAAGTACACTGAATGTGGGGAAAAAAATCAGCAGCATCTGGATAGTCAGTTCTGCCCATTTCCAAACCTAGATCAGCTCGGTGCTCCCCTTAGCTCAGGTGCACTTTGCCCATCCCTGATGACCTTTTCATCTTCCTCTTGATTTGCGTCCCGCTGAGCTCTTGGTTACCTCCCAGACTGGTAACTCATTCTGTACTGAACAGTGCCGAGAGGCCCAAGCTCTCTGGGGCTGTACCGCTAAAGAGCAAATGATATGTGAAATAAATGACTTTCCACTTCTGGACTTCAGTTTTCTTATCTGTAAAATCGAATAGTTGGAAGATCTGCAGATTCACAGAGTGAACAGGCAGTGAAAACTAAGAGTACAAACTAAAGACAACTGAAACCAGAAAGAGTTAATTTAGCCTACTAGTAAAATAGAGCAATTTACTCACCCATTTTTCTATCATTCCTAGACCCAGTTTGGACACCTATTAAGTACTGAAGAAATATATCATTTTCAACTGTCTGAATCCATATGCAGTTGATTTCAAAGCTTAATTGTATTTGAATGAGGAATCAATACATGTAACTGCACTAGCATTACTGTGCTGAAAATCTGTGCATGTTTCTGATGCTTTCATAATATATTTCAATTTTCCCATTATTTTTCCATTATGATCTCATATTTTTGAAAGGATTCTTTGAGCATTGTAAAGTAGCACAAATCCCCAATGAATGGTAGAGACTATTTGTTTCAATTTCAAATTGCATTTATTAGAACGTTCTGCAAGCTCCTCCTGGTTCCAGGCTGTCTCTCTAACAGAGACACCAAACAATCTAAAAAACATCCATTTCCTCATGTTCCTTCCTGGATTAAAAAGGTTGTCCCTCTTTCCTCATCTTATATCGATATGAGTGACAGCCAGAGTCCTTCATGGTTTGGCTCCAGCCTTTCTTTCCATACTTGTCTCTCAATTTTAGAATATACCCCCTTTTCCAGCCAGGCTGAGCAGCTCACAATACTGTATGGGAAGAGATTATTCTCAATGGTACCTTTAACCATGCTGATCTTTCCTAAAATGCCTGTATTTCACCTTTTTCATAGCCAATTTGACCCACTGGACAGATCCAACTCAAACCCAAGCTCCTACTCAGGCCTTGGGGCCTTTCAGTTACTATGGCCCTAGTACCTCTCTCCTTGATAAAACTTGACCTCTGATATGCAGTGCCAGCGAAGCCTCTTGATTTCTGGGTCTACACTGTATTTAGGTCAGTGGTGTCTTCAACGGCAAAGTCAAGTCCAGATGGATCCTCAGCCATGCTGTATTTCCCAATCCCACCCCCTTATCCTGAGCCAGATTCTTCTTTTCCTAGCTATTGTAACTCCACTGTGAACAGAATCAAGCCCACCAATACAATGCTAATTTGCCAGCTGCTGGTCCTAAGTGGTTCAAGAGCAAGAGAAAACACAGTGCAGCTATGAGACAGCAAAGGTCAATGTGTCAATGAGCAAAATAGAAAATAAACCCAGATGTTGAAAAACAGTGTCAGCAAAACTGCAAGTAAACTTCAGCCATCATGGCTCTCTATTGGTTTGTTGAAAAAAGAAAAAAAAAACATCAAGGGACACATAGAAAGACTCTGGTGTATCCACTGTGAGTTATCTAACACATGAGTAAACTGCATTCTACGATGAAAATCTGACTCCTACCAGAACATATAATCCAGGTTGGTAACATCTCAAAATAGAAGTTTTACTCAACCTGAATCTGCTTGACACCTATTAATGTCAGTATTGACACACAGAAGGCATGTAAGTTCTCTTTGTTGGACATTTAGTGTGAATGCCTTTCCAGCATCACTTTCCTTGGTAAAAGAATCCATAATTTCTTTGCTGAGTTGTTTTCCCTGATTTTCTGTTCATACTGTTGAGGGAGATGCCTTATCCATTGGCTGTAGGATGGGCCTGTGATCCACCAGTGTATTCCAGTTCCTCTGGGCACAGTGACTGGTTGAGTAAAGGCAGGGCATCTTCATTAGCCCAAAGAGACTCAATTTCAGAAAATGTATTTGAATATTTTGGAGGGATACATTTGATGTGTATCACTGAGGTTCTTATCAGAGAAAGAAAACCAGCAGGACAGAGGGATGGATGGATGGATAGATTTTAAGAAGTTGACCTACATAGTTGTGGGGACTGAGAAGTCTAAAATATGTAAGGTAGAAGGCAAATTGGAAACCCTCAGGCATGAGTGGACTCCTGCTGAAGTTCAGAGGCAGAATTTCTTCTGTGTCACGAAAAATCTTCCTTTTGTTTTTAGGGTCCATCAACTGCTTGGATGAGGCTCACCCAAATTACTGGAAATAATGTCCTTTTAAATTCAACTTATCATAGATGTTAAACACACATACACTTGAATTTGCTTATCAGGTGTCAACTGCTTGGGCAGTTCTAAAATTCTTCAAAGAAAGGAAAATGTTTGGGAGCCTTTTTATATAAACTAAACAGTGCCAACACTTCATGTTATGATTTCAAATCAAGTGTATATACTCTGTAGTCAGGTTCTCTTAAAATTTGTGAAGAGCAAAGTTTTCTCTATAGGATTTCCAGTGGCCTGTGTAGAATTCTCTGTGACTAACAGGGGCTTTCTCTCATCCAAGCATTATCATACAAGGCCCCCCTTAGAGTATGCCATCCCTAGCGAATACTGCTTTTTCAAGGCGCTTGTCTATAATAAACAATTTGCATCATCCCAGATCATCATGTCAGCTCCATTCTTTCAGTTCAGTCTCTCACGAATCTGTGAAAGAAATACGAAACCCACAAATGGGAACAACTAATTTAACAAGTCACCTTCCCGGAACTGAGATCCAACTATGGGGCCTGAAATGACCTCATCTATTGTATAATCCCTGAGCATATCTGGGCAACTGGTTGACCAGTTGAGGTAGGTGCAAAGGAGATGAGAGAATGCTCCAAAGGAGAGAAACAGAGACTGGAGCCCATGTGGGCATGGTTACGGCTCAGAGTGCTCTACTCCAGCGCACTGCCAACTCCAGCCAGTCTCAGGGACCACAGTGTGACCAGAGTTGAAATTAGAAAAATTTGAGAAAGGAGCCTCAAAGCATCAGGTCCTCTGAAGCAAGGGCCATGCTTACCTAGGTCTAAGGGGAATACTCTTCTAATGTCCACATTTTTTTCCTTCTGTCAGTTTACCTGATGATCAGAGCCAGAGCTCCTTTCTTTCTTTCTTTAATTCTGTTTTCTCCCAGAATAGTAAATCTATTTTTGTGAATTGTGTATTTTTAAAAAGCACCCTCCATCTCCCAATACCACTATCCCTACACACACACACACACACACACACACACACACACACACAGCCCTAAATAGCATTCTTGTTAGAATAACTAAATTCAGAGCTGAATAGAGAGGATTATGTACGGTGCTCATCCTATATTCTCCTCTTACAGTAATTGATATAACATCAGTGAGACTTTGCTGGCAAAATTGACTCAAATCAAACCAGAAAAATTCAGCCTCAACTGAAAATGAGCAAAAAGATGGTAAGCAAAGAATAATAATATGTGGCAATGTCTTCAAATTATTCATATTTTAGGCTTTATACAATTTGAAGTTGCAAAAATGTGTTTAACAAGGGTGGAATTTTTTTTTTTTAATGTAATGTCTTCATTAATGATCAGGAAGCAGCATAAAGCACAATAATGCCTTTTTCAGTGATGTTAAATTGAAGGCATTAAAAACATTTGGGAAGACATATAAATAATACAAATAAAGCTATGGAGGTTATAAATATGGATGGAAGGGAGAACAAAGATATTTCAGAAATATACAAAACAGTTGTGTCTACAGGAAAATATAATTGAAAACCAAGGAGTCCTCAGATAGGATATAGATTCTATGGTACTCTCTTCTAACTTAGAGTCTTGTACTGTGTGATTTTGGGGTCAGTGATCCATGGTATTCCAAATACATTGTCACAAGTGGTGATGCAGGCACTTTAATAAAGTTGTAACTTTGAAAATTTTTTCTGTTTTCATAATGCTACCATATACCAATCTTTATGAAATAAAATTTTCTTTGTCATTGTATTGCAAATGTTTTAAGACTGCTGCATTGCACAACTCTTGGGGACCCACATGTGTGATCTCTTCATAGTCTGTGCGAATCATGCCTCTGGGAGGAAGTAGTAGACACTGGTGTGACTTTACACCACTGCCTTGATTTTTATTCTAGGGCACTCCCCAGTGTACAGTGATATTTGCATGATAATACAGTATAGAGAATGTACAAAATGTCCATTGGGTCATGTCAAACAATCATTTGCTATGAATGATATAAATATTCAAATACTTAGTAGAACTAGGCAGACTATGATCTGTATGATTTAATGATTTACTGACTAATTTTCTGGGAGAATTGAGTAATGTAGATGTCTCCCATATTATTCTCTGCAGGTTTTATTACCTTGCAGATTTTTAAAAAGTGATTTCTGTTTATATATTTCATTAGTTTCACATGCCTGTTAACTTCTAATCAATTTACAGGATAAAATGCATCCACTGATTCCTCTGGAAGGAGGAGGTCTTATTGTAAACTGTGTGAGGTTAGTTTCTCTCAGACTTGATGGGGCTGGTGCAAGTTCTCCTTGCAGGAGCTTTGGAGTTTGTAAATTTGGGCAAGCTCCGCCCCCTCTCCCCCCAAAAAAACCATTTTAAGCAAGTGTAGAACATTTCTCTATGGTGAGTGCTATGAAATGTATAAACCTGGCGATTCACAGACCTGTACTCCTGGGGATAAAAATATAAATTAAAAAAAAAGAACATTTCTCTTTTCCTATGAGACTCCTTTTATTGGATGTCCACTTTTGCATTATCATTTTCAATTTGTGTTATTTTTAAACTAGATTTTCAATGATCATTCTTAAGAAACTTCTGTTTTCACATATATTAATATAATTACTAGTTAAACATAGATTATTTTCATCTGCCTTTATTTTTCTATTCTGATAGTCCTGAAGTTAGTTCCTAGAGAATTGGATTACAATATCCCTAGAACCTAGAAACAGAAGGATTTAACTAATAATATTCATGCATTATGAACAATCTTGACCAACAGTATTGTCTAGAGGAGTCTGAATGGAGCAACAAGGGCAGAACTGCCTGAAGTTTAGAAAATTAATTAGAATTATCTGTTTCCCTCTCACTTATTCCAAGGGGAAGGAACCTGGATGAATGTCTGATTCCACAACCAACTGTATATAGTCCCACAGTGGAGATGGACCCATTAGGCACTCTGTCCAATGCCAATGTCATATCCTGACTTTTCATGTTCCTATTTATATACCGACAGGACAAAGAGAACATTTTGACTTGCTTGGGGATTTCTTTATAATTAATAAATGATAATGACATCAGTGTACTCTATCCGTTTGTTATGGTTTTTGTTAGTTGAGTTATGTCTTCAGGCTCAGTTATCTCCAGCTTCTTTGACAAGTGTGGTGTCCAGATCCACGGTGAGTGATCAGACACTTGGTTGCAGGGCTCTGACAATTTTGCCCCATACTTGCCTGATGGCATCCCACCAAAGACCCCGCCTGGATATTCAACGATCTCTCTGTTCTGTTCTTCTTCAAGTATACATAACATATAGTGTTATATTAGTTCAGGTATACCATGTAATGATTGAACAATTCTATATATTACTTCGTGCTCATCACAGTAAATGTACTCTTAATCCTCTTCATCTATTTCATCCATATCCTGCCCACTTCCCCTCTGGGACCACCAGTTCTCTATATTTGAGTCTGTTTTATTGTCTTTTTTTTCTGTGTTCATTTGTCAAAAACTTAAAAAATAGAATCACTATGTGATCCAGTAATTCCACTACTGGGTATTTGCTCCAAGAAAACAAAACACTAGTCAAAAAAAAAGATACATGCACCCCTGTGTTTTTTGCAGCATAATTTACAACAGCCACCTGGGATATGGACATTGGGAAGGGTATGTGCTATGGTGAGGGCTGTGAAATGTGTAAGCCTGATGATGTAAGCCTGGACCCCTGGGGAAAATAATACATTATATGTTAATAAAAAAAGAGTAGTTTTTGAGTACAGAAAAGTCTATTCAGAGCTTTTCTGTAGTTTCTATTATAAAATTCAATTTTTAAAAAATGTATAAGCTCAAACTCGTTCTTAAATTTTTTATAGCAGCAATGTCCACAATAGCCAAGTTATGGAAAGAACCTAGATGTCCATCAACAGATGAATTTTTTTAAACTAAAGGAATCAATGTGCTCTTTATAAATCTAATAAACTTATTTTAAGGGTAAAAAAAATTACAACAGCCAAGATATGGAAGGTACCCAAGTGTCCATCCACAGATGAATGGATAAAGAAGATGGGCTATAGGTATGTGAGATATATATATATATGCATATATATATATATATAATATGCATGTGTGTATAACATATATGTTATATATGTGTGTATATATATACTTATATGTGTGTGTATATATATATATATATATACATGGAATGTTACTCAGCCATAAAAAAGAGTGAAATCTTGCCACTTGCAACAACATGATGGGTCTAGAAGGTGTAACCCTAAGGGAAATAAGTCAGTCAGACAAAGACAAACACCATATGATTTTACTCATGGGTATAATTTAAGAAACAAATGAATAGTAATCTCTCTGGCTCCTCTCTGACCCTTCATTCTTACTACAGAAAGAGAAGATTGTGTGTGTGTGTGTTGGAAGAGGTCGTTTTATTTTGTTCTCCCTTTAACATACTCACTTCAGGGCCGAGTGAGGCCAGCTAGGTACCAAAGCACGCATTTTAAGAAGGTGGCCACTGTCAGGATTCTTCAGGGGAGAATGAGTGCATCTCTAAATGTTTGAATGAAGTTTCCATCTGTATGACCTACAAGCAGCAAGATTAGTAGAAATAAAGAATGAATGAGCCTGGGTGGCTCAGTGGGTTAAAGCCTCTGCCTTCGGCTCAGGTCATGATCCCATGGTCCAGGGATGGAGCCCCATATTGGGCTCTCTGCTCAGTGGGGAGCCTGCTCCCCACCCTCTGCCTGCCTCTCTGCCTACTTGTGATCTCTGTCTGTCAAATAAATAAATAAAATCTTTAAAAAATGAAATATTAGAACAGCAGATTAAATTACTAACAGGTAAAACCAGCTTGGCTGGGTGAACTAAAATATTGTTCTAGGCTTTAATACATTTGAATGACTAATTGGTAGGGCCTATAGCCCCATATATCAGACTGCTGAGATACCTAACACCATTAGGGTATAGAAATTACTGGAGACAGCTCTTGCCCCAAATCATACTGTGGATCAGCGTGCCTTGCTGCTGAGAACACCAAGCCCCATCACACCTGGGAAAAGCATTATCTACTGGAATTTGCAATAAGATACGCAATGAGGATGGATAATTTACTTCACACCCCTGGGTTGGTGGGGTGGGGGCGGGGCGGATTGCTCAGCCTCTAGGATCTGTTTCCTGTTGGGAAAATGGGTAGTTAAAATGGGACAAGCTTCATAGAAGGAAGGGAGAAGGTGGGGTCCTGGTCTGGCAGGTCCTGCCCCGAGTCCATCTCTTCACAGCAGACAGTGCTGCCTCCCTTGGCCAGTGTGTGGTGTGCACTAGCTGGTTAAGTTCCTAAAGCTGCCAACCTCCCGCTTCTTAAGGCCAGGTGAGAACAATCTGTGTTCCACTGGTATGGTTATTTGGCTGCTTTGTTCCCTCCGTTGGCCTGGGGGACATTATGCTCACACAGAAGCCCTTACTAAATTCACCCAGCAAGACTTACATGGTAGCTGACAAAGCATATCCTCACTGAATGTTGAAATGCTCTCATGAGAAAAGCTGTCTTCCAAAATAGGATGGCCTTGGACATTATTAGTGCCTCCTAAAGAGGCACCAGGGCCATTATCTATACAGAATGTTATGTGTTCACACCTGATGAGTCTGCTAATGTATCTTTATTAAATCATATGAGGACACAGGTGAATGCCCTGAGTGATCCTACCACCTCTGGCCTATTTAATAAGTCAGTGGTTTGGATCATGGGGCTCTTGATGGAAAACATTGTTACTTATTTTGGGAATCATTATCTTCATTTGTGTTCTCTCTTACATGTGCCTATACCGTTGCTGTGGCATCTGTCTCCAACCCAACTGTGTAGCTGCCAGGGAGCACCTCTCGGGCAGTAAAACCCCTTGCTGATGTCTGAGGCACATTTGGGAGAGGGCAAGGCCCCTAAGATTGAAAGAACAGGTCAGGAGGTGTGGAGGGTTGGAGAAGGTCATTGGGAGGACATGACCTTCCTTTGACCTGCAGGCTGGATCCAGCTAATTGGAGCTTCCTTCTCCTTCACCTGCTCTTGGAGGAATCTACCCACCACTTTCACACTAGAAGCCAGTGTCAAGGTAGTGGCCTTGAAAGAGTAAGATGATTCGGGTAGAATATGAGATGAAACCCAGTTAAGGTCGCTATATAAACCTTTAATATTCTGGTGGGCAGATGCTTGTCCTGTGGCACCCAGGAAGCCAGGTAGGTAAGTTCACTTGCTTATTAAGTCCACCACCTACCAATCTGGAGTGGTCGGTCTCTGTCTTCAGTCTCTCCTTGCCCCTCCCAGTACGGGGGGCTGGTATGCAAACCGACTGTATGTGTGTGTGTATGTGTGTGTGTGCTTGCTAGGGGAAACAAAAATCACATTACTTTCGAACTGAGTTTCCAACCCATTTGAGATAGGATAGTGTTTATTAAAACTGTTTTTTTTTTTCAGCAAATTTTGATTCAACATGTTTATATCTATGAAGTTATCTAGTAACTGATCCCAAAATATTTGCATAGCTATTTAATTTTAAAAAAAGGTCTTATTGTACTGACTGTGATTCTGTACTTCACAGCAATCTCTGTATAATTCTGGAATTACTTTATGAGCTCTTTCAGACATGATGGATTGGCTATTGTGGAGGAATGGCATATGGTACTGGCAAATTATCCTTCTTTTACACTCACGGCATTTATAAAACCTATTCAATATAGCTCAATCTCGTAATACATCTCCCTCTCTCTCATCAGTATACATACACACATACATGCATATATGTATGGACTTTTTATTGAAAAATCAGATACTTGAAGAATAGTACACCAAATATACAGCTCAAAGACTTTTCATAAAGCTCAAACTCATGGAACCACCACTAGTGTAAAAAAGAAATCAATAAATAAAACCAGAGTATTGCTGGTATCCTGAAGGCTTCCCATGTGCCCATCTTCCAGTCCCTACCCTGTCCAGAGTTAATCACTGTGTTAACTGCTGTCACATTAATTTTGGCCGTTTCTGAAATTTACAGAAATGGGCTCACACAGTGTGTGTTATTTTGTAACTGCCTTCCTTTTCTCAGCATTTTGGTTTTGAAATCCGTTCATGTTGCTGCATACTGCAGTTGTTTATGCTTACTGTACACTTTACAGTTTTGTGAATCTACAGTTTATCCATTCTACTGTTGATGAACATGTAGGTTGTTGTCTGTATTTAACAATTAGGAATAGTGCCACAGTGCCTGGCATATGTCTGTTAGTACCCAAATGCATACATTTCTGTTGGGTGTCCACCTTGGAATGGAATCTCTGTGTCCTAAGATAAATTTAAGCTAAGCTTTAGTAAAAATAGCAAACATTTCTAAAGTGGTTTACAAATTTGCATTCCCACTAGCATTGAATGAGAGTTTTAGTTGCTTCATCTCCTTATCCTCCACAGCACTACATATTTTCAGGTTTCTGAAACTCTAGCCATGATGATTTTTGCCTAATGACCTTGAATCCTGATACTACTTTGCAGTTATCTGATGATTAATGAAGTTAAACACTTTCTCACATGTTTATTGGCCATGTAGATCATGTAAATGTGTGTGTGTGTGTGTGCGTATATAATGCCCATTTAGAGATTTTGCCCACATTTCTGTTGTGTTGGGTGGCTTTCATCTTATTGACTTGTAGAAATTCTTCATATATTCTGGGAATCTGCAGTGCAAATGGTTTCTCTCAATCCATGGTTTGTGTCTTTTAATGAAGAGATGTTTTTGATTCTACAGTAGTCAAATCCTTCTGTGGGTTGGTGCTTTTTATGTCCTATTGAAAGAGTATGCTTTGTAAACGATGGCATTTTATTTTATTTTTTTGAAATATTTTATTTCAATGTAGTTGTTTTGTTTTATAGAAAGACAATTGGTTTTTATGTAATAACAAATGAACTTGTCAAAGTCAACTCCTAATAGTTTGACTAGATCATTTTAGATTTCTTCATGTACTCTTTGTCATCGGCAAACCAATGATTGTTTTTTATTACTTTCTTGTCAAGCCTTAAAACTTTTATATATTCTTGCCCGATATTGAATAGAAATGGATATGGCTGACTTCCTCTGTTTGTTCCCAGTTTTAGAGGAAAGCATTTAAGCTTATTGTTCTAGGTTTTTTTTTAGAGAGTGAGTGAGAGAGAGAACACATAGGCTTGCTCAGACACAAGTGGGCCAGGGGAGGGCAGGGAGAAAGGGCAGAGGGAGAGACAGAGAGAGAATCTTAAACAGACTGTATGCCCAGTGCTGAGCCCTCTGCCTGGCTAGATCTCAGGACTCTGAGATCATGATCTGAGCAGAAATCAAGAGTCAGATACTTAACCCACTGGGCCACCCAGGTGCTTTTTTTTATAGGTACTAGTGTATCACACCAAAATTTTTTCCTTTATTCTCACTTGCTATTGGTTTTTTGTTCTAGTTGTATTAAGATATAATTGATGTATAATATTGCATTAGTTTAAGGAATACAATATAATGATTAAATATATGTATATATTGCAAAATGATTATCATAATCAAGTTGAGTTAATATCTATCACTTCACCTACTCAATTTTTTTCTTTTGATGAGAACTTTTAAAATCTGTTCTCTGAACAACATTTAAATATACAGTATAGTGTTGTTAACTATAGTCACCACACTGTATATTACATGCCCAGGATTTCTCTCTCTCTCTCTCTATATATATATATCTTCTTACATCTTTATATATATATATGCATATCTTCTTATATCCTTATCCATTCATCCATTGACAGGCACTTATCCTGGCTATTGTGAATAATGCTACAATGAACATGGGGCTCCAGATATCACTTTGATTGTCTGTTTTCATCTGCTTTGGGTATATATCCAGAAGTACAATTGCTATATCGTGTGTTCGATCTTTCTAAAATTTTTTAGGAAGGTTTTTTGTTGTTTATATCAACTTCAATTCTTTTATTTTCAGCCATTGTATTTTTTAACAATTTATAATTTTATTTCAGATTTTATTTATTTGACAGACAGAGATCACAAGTAGGCAGAGAGGCAGGCAGAGAAAGAGGAGGAAGCAGGCTCCCTGAGGAGCAGAGAGCCCGATGCGGGGCTCGATCCCAGGACGCTGGGATCATGACCTGAGCCGAAGGCAGAGGCTTTAACCCACTGAGCCACCCAGATGCCCCTGTTTATTTTTATATTTAAGTTGTATCTTTTGTAAACTATTGGTTTTGTTTTATTAATTCTGATACACTTTGTCTTTCAATTGAGCATTTAAAAAATTACCTTTAATATGTTAATATATTTTGGTTTATATATTATATAATATATATTATATAAATAATATATAAATTATATATATAATATATATGATATATATATTATATATAATATATTATATAAATAATAACTTATTATTTACTTTCTATTTTTACAAGTCATTTCATATCCCTTTTTTCTTCTTTCCTGATTTCTTGACCTCTTTTGGATTAATCACTCTAAAAAATATCTATTCCATATTTTTCTGTGATCTTTTATTATTTTCTTAAGGGTATCATTTTGGAACCAATATGCAGTCTTGATTCATTGCCTTAGTCAATTCAATCTGCTTTCACAAAGTACCATAGATTGGGTGGTTTATAAAAAACAGAAATTTATTTCTTACAGTTTCGGAGGTTAGAAGTCTGAGATCAGTGTACCAGTGTAGTCAGGTTATGATGAGAGCCCTCCTCAGGGCCCTTGAGCCCTATTAATTCTTCAAGCTCTACCTCTTAATACCATCACATTGGGAGTTAGTATTCCAACATAGGAACTTTAGGGAGCACAAAACCTTTCAGTCTATAACACTCAGTGTGATATCATATTTTATCACTTCCCAGATAGATAAAAGCAAACTTTCTTTATGAAATAGTTGAAATAATTATATAAGGATTGTACATGAATGAACATGCTCAAGTCATAGTCTGGCAAGGAACTCATTCAACTTCTTCCCTGAAAAAAAAATTTAAGCACCTACTCTGTATTATCCACTATGCTAGTGGTATAAAATGAATCAATCATCCAATATTTCTTTGGCCCTTTCATGTTTTGGGCACTGGTGCTAAGGATACCAAGAGGACAAAAACCTGACATGATCCCTTTGCTTCACACCTACAATAGAAAGTCTAGTGAGAAGTGGATCAAAGTCTCAAAAAAGTATGTAAGTACTTTTGGTAATGAAAGAAATGCAAGTAATATAATAGGTGTTGTTATTACATCTACTTTATTGATATGGATACTGAAAAAAGATAGGTTTAAATGTTTTGCCTAGGAAAAGAAATTTGGGAATGCAAGAGAGCTAAGCAACTGGTTCTACCTAGAATAACCGGGGAAGGCTTCATGAGGGAGGAAGTCATGGGAACTTGGGACATGGTTGGACTGGCATTCAGGGAACGTAGCCTGTGAAATGTCACCACTGGGCACATATGGGCATGCGTGTGACAGTAAGGCATGTTCAGAGAAAGATGAGGAGTCCAGTATGTTGGGATCTCAGGGTTTTTAAGGCAAGCTGTATTTTTGAAGAGAAAAATACAGTATCTAAACTATTCTGATCAGCACTGATAATCTGTCTCTCCTACCTTCTATAGTCCTAATATCTAATACTTACAGAAGACTTATCGAGTGCCAGGCAGTATGGTAAGCACTTTGCATGTGTTAATTGATTTGGGGATCAGAAGAAACCCTGTTAAGTATAGACTAGAAAAGAAGCAACAACTGAGGTACAGAGTGGTTGGGTAACTTAGTCAAGGTCACACTTGGTAATTGGTAGAGCTAGTAAGATTGGATGTGGCTTTGCTCTTAATTTCTGTACATACCGAGTCTCTGTTCTCTGGCTCTTACAGTCTGGCATTGTTAGGTGTGTCATACATAATAGATACATACTATTACATTATACGTGTATAATATTTTAATACACTTAACGTTAGGTATGTCATATACTATATTAGGTATATACCATATATCAAAAGACTCAGTATTGCTGGGTATATTATATACATGAAAAAATCTTACTCCCCAGCTGAAATGTAAATACCTCAGGGACAGAGACTTTCATCTATACTGCACTGGCATCCTTGTAGTGATTTTTAGAGAAGTAGGTCTTTATGTAGTTGGTACGTGTAGAATGAAGGATTATATATTGAAGAATGGTGGATGTCTGATACATTGGCAATTTAGGATGTGTATGCATACATCCTGATTTATACATATTTTTAATATAATACTAAAATTGGTTAAAATTAATAATATAAATATTATATATTAAAATGTAGATATATTTAGGATTGGCTTTGTATAAAATACATATACACACACATATATATATGTATATACATATATATATATATATAAACCAATCCTAAATATATGTTCATTTTTCATTTGAATGATTTAATGTCTTTTATCATTAAGAAATGAGTAAACATTTCAGATTAATGGATTCTCAATAAAGAGCTCACTTTCTAAGGTCTGGTAGACATTATGACAATCAACTAAAAAAGGAAAACCCTAATTTATGAATATTTAAAAAATATGCATTTTGTATTGACATATAGCCCACTTGTCCCCAAAATAATTTTACCATGGCTTAGAGCATATGTAATATATGCTCTCTATATAGTATATGAGTAATTTTTATATGTCTGTGTGTGTGTGTGTGTGTGTGTGTGTGTGTGTAGAGTAACTCAAAGTCCTATTTTGCACTCAAACCCAAGCCTGACTGCCTGAGAGCTGGGTTGAGTGGGGATAAGGGTTTCCAACTTTTGAGGAATAAATTCATTTCCTGATTGTCAGAATCTTCCACAATGCTGCCACATTCTCTTATTGGTTCTTGCTCTTTCCCCACACAGGCAAGACTTCTTGCCCTCTACCTTTACACTAGGGCCTCCTCAACCAACCCATGTTAGACAAAGGAGTGTTCCAGGGAACACTCCTTTGCTAGCTAACTGGTCGACCATTTTCACTGTGAAGTAGACAGGGAGCTGCAAGACCTGGGTCAATACTTGACCTGGAATAAATGACATTTCTTATGCTTGGGTCTTATTTTTCTCATCTGTAAAAGGAGGAGTTTATGCCAAATGTATTTTAACATCTAAGTTTTTCTGAGAAAGGAAATGAGTATTGTGAATTAGTTTCTGGTTAAAAGAACAAGTTTGCCTTTAAAAATCAGACACACTATAAATATTAATAGTTGGACACATCTGGATAGTGCTGGAGACAGTTCTCTGTGGATATAGGGCCCCAGTGGGCATGGTTGAGATTTGCACATTGACCTCATCCTGGTGCCTGGAGTCCTCTTGATGTAGCCTTAATTATATGCTGTGTGAGTTAAATTGAAGGATTTGGCTCCTAGTTCTGTAAGATTATTCAGAGTGGCTGGCAGTGGCATATTTATGGGGAAATTCACACATGCTAAGATGGTACAGAAAAGAGGGCTAGATATTATAGGAGATATTTCTCTGTGTCTTTCTCATGTTTCTCCTGCATGTCTTGTAAGAGAAGAAGGGCACTGTCTGTAGTTTTTGGACTGTCTTTTCAAGAATGTATGCTGAAAAAGCTTAGAAGGTGGAGATAAGGCTTCCATCCAGAACACAGAGCAAGCATGCATGCATGCTGCCCAGTACAGAAGGCTTAAGTTTCCTGTGACATAACCCACAGTGTATGCAGGCCTCATTTGACCCTCTTTGTGGTGCCCTAGGGAACGGGTTTAGCTACACACACACAGCGCTGATCCTCTGCCTACTGCTACTGTTCTGAATAATAAATTGTCTCCCATCTCTGAATGGAGAGTTTTGTGCCAGTATCCATGACACTGTGGCAAACTGAATTACTAGCTTGGAGTAGGATAACATCTTAGACCCTTTACAGTTCTTGAGAAATAGAATTTTAGGATTTCTTTCTATGTCCCTTTTGACCTGTCTTTACCCATTCCTTTCTGGAAATGAGACCTGTAAGAATTTGAATAACAGGGCCAATGTTTCACAACTAACTGGTATCAAATGAGAGACTAAAGTCTAGATTTCATGACCCTTTGGTCCTGGACTACTTGCACTAAAGTGTTTTCAATCTAAACAGATACGGGAAACACCCATGCTGTGCAACAGTTGAAACTTTTAATAACTTCTTGCCTCTTACCTGCTGGTTAAAAGCCCTCTGTATGTGAGTAGTCTCTAGAACTTGCAATTAATTAAATGTGAATTTAATAGATACTTTGGTAAGGTACTTACATATTTAAAGAAAAACACTTTTAAAGAGAAAGATGAAACACTACTCTAAAACCACTCATGATCAAAGTAAAAAAGCAACGTCTTAGTTAAAACAGAGTTTGTGTTACAGTACAAAAGTGATGCGACAAATGGTACCGCTAAATCTTTGCTAGCGTTCATTTGTTCTTTTGGCAATTTTGCACAGACTTGATACGTGGTTAGTACAATGTTTATGCATCCACTATGAATAATCTCAAGGCTTCTCATAGAATTTCCCTAAATTTTGTGCTGTTACGAATCTTCAGTTTCGAACTGAAGTCAGAAATGTATTTGCCTATAACTAGTGAGAGAATCAATTAAGGAGTAAAGCTAACTAGAAACATCTTTTGTGATATCTGAGACCGGACAGTAAGTGACACACTCTTATCAGAATAGAAATGACTCAGAGATAAGGGACTGGGTCCACCATCTCTTCACCCACTCCCCATTCTCATACACCCTGTGGGTATAAATCAGAGTCTCTGTTTGTTTTGTTTTGTATTTTTCTTGTGTGTTGCTTTTTCCCCTCAGAGAGTCTTTGTTCACTCATGTGTCAGTTTTGCAGTGAAAGACAGAGATGCTCTCAACACCTACCCACCCCATCCTCCCCACCCCCAAAACAAATTTCACTCTTCAGGTTTGCAGATACCTGATATTCTGCCTTTTGTGGTTTATGCAAATAGGAGTATTATCTCTATAAAATCCAAATGCACATCCTTATCCTCCAGGAAAATTTCAGTTTCTCCAGCTGCAGTTGTTCCAAGTTTATTGTTTTTTAATCAACTATATTTGAATAACTGTCTCTGTTTCTAATTTGATAATATACACATTTATATGATGCTACAATTTAAGGATTTCCTTTTAACTTGGGGGGCTGCGCTCACTGCTGCCCTTGTTCCCTGGGTTCCTCATTCACATTGGGACCAAGCAATCACGGTGAATTTACTTCAGATTTCGTGTGACCACTGGGTTCATAGACTCTCCCCTCTGGGATTTGCCTTTGGATGTTATCTAGACAGAAAAAAATGAAGAAAAGCTAACTGCCTTCTGGAACAAGAGTATGTTATTTAAAGGAGGAATTGAAACCCAGTGATGACGTTAACAGAAAGTAAAGGTGTGGCTGAATTACGGAATATTCACATTTTGTGAATGATGAAAGAAATAAAAACATGTTAATTATTATTATTTTTTTTAAAGAGAGATCACAAGTAGGAGAGAGGCAGGCAGAGAGAGAGGGGGAAGCAGGCTCCCCATTGAGCAGAGAGCCCGATGCGGGGCTCGATCCCAGGACCCTGGAATCATGACCTGAGCCGAAGGCAGAGGCTTAACCCACAGAGCCACCCAGGTGCCCCATGTTAATTTTTTTTTTTTAAATATGAATTAAATTAAAACTAATTCATTTTGGGCTACTGCCTAATAAGGGTTTAAGACCTTAGAGTTTTCTTTCTCTGTCTCTCTCTTTCTATATATATGTGTGTGTGTGTATGCACACACACAAATATGCACAGACACCTTTCCTGCCTCACCTCTGACAACCTGGAAATTGCCCCTCCTTCACCCAGTGGAGGTCTGGAACTTATGTTTGGAGAGATTAAACCAAAAGAAGGTGATTGAGGCACAAAAACATGTGAACATAGAGAGCCAACACAAAAACAAGGGGGTTGAGTAAAAGCCTATACCAAATAATGAGGCCATAGGGACATTATTCTACCTACCATATTTGTATTTTGAATTTGGGAATCTCCATTAATGGAAAGGTGAGCTGGTAGTATTTACTTCTTTTTAAAGAATTTATTTATTTGAGAGAGAAAGAGTGAGAGATCTTGAGAGATAGAGCCTGAGCCCAGGGGAGAGGGAAAAGCAGGCTCCCTGCTGAGCAGGGAGTGGAATATGGGGCTCGATCCCAGGACACTGGGATCATGACCTGAGCTGAAGGCGGAGCACCTGAGTGGTTCAGGCACCCCAGCCGGTAGTATTTACTAAAAACTTAAGCTCAGACCGAACTGATACATTCTACTGGAAAAATTACTTACCTGGTTTTATATTAGATTATTAATTTAAAATATTTAAAAATATTTAATAATATGTCAAGATGTTCTTTACATTGAGGACATATGGAAATGAAGAGAGTATTTGTGGAGGAAGGCTTAGCCTGATCCAAGATAAGAAATATGCTTTAGGGGCGCCTCGGTGGCTCAGTGGGTTAAGCCTCTGCCTTTGGGTCAGGTCATGATCTCAGGGTCCTGGGATCGAGCCCCGCATCGGGCTCTCTGCTCAGCAGGGAGCCTGCTTCCCCCCTTATCTCTCTCTGCCTGTCTCTCTGCCTACTTGTGATCTCTCTGTGTCAAATTAATAAATAAAATCCTTAAAAAAATAGAAATATGCTTTAGCTAAGACTTATGGAATGTTTTCTATGTGTATATTTGATCTACAAAACAGTTAGCAGAACATGGTATCAAAGATAAATTGGACTCTAGATCCAGACTGGCGAAATTCAAATCCTTGATCCACCATTTATTGCCAATTTCTCTCTCACCAAGCTTCCCTAATAGGAATTGGGGGCTTTGGGGGCTAAGGATAGCATCTCAGAGAACTACTTTAAGAATTAGTTAAACTATATAGAGCACCAAGGACAGTGCCCCCAGCACATAAAAAATGTTTAGTAGAGGTTAACTATTTTTCTATTAATGAATGTACAAATAATAATAAAGATACAGTGGGTTCTGAAATGCATATCCGGTCACTTTAAGAATTTACTGAAAACCACAACCAATGTGTTAGCTATCAGAATATTTTCTCTTTTATCTGTCTGGATTCATCTTTCCAGGTCTTATGATGGCCTCATCATTGTATGATGCTTTCTCTTCTTATTTGAAGTCTACGATGTACTACACTGTCTCTTATTTTGGGACTTTATTAATAAATCTTAGTTTATATGTATTTTCTCAGCATAGGAGAGGCAGTGATGTTTGTTAAACACATAGCCTTTAGAGTTAGGTGACCTACATTTAACCTGTTATCAGCTCTGTGACCATGGACGTATTCTTTAAACTTTTAAGTCTGGTCTTTCAACCCGAAAAATGGAATTATAATAATACCTAATTCATACTTTTGATGACAAGATTAAATAAAATGGTACATTTAAAGCCCTCCGATCACAACTACCTGGTCCAGCCAGCTGAGAAAATGACCTTGGTCAGCTTTGAGAGACCAATTCAGTATCAACTGATTACCAGGTAATTAATGCTTCTTCGGGAGGGGACAGAAATATTGGTAGAACATTCAATATTTAAACTGTAACTTTGTGGAAAAGTAAGTCTTTATTAGGCAAAAGAGAAGAGGTTAAAAATTCTTGGAAATTGCAGGTGCCAAGAGATAATAAAGCACATGGACTAAGTTATCCTTGTAGCAGGAGCCTGGGTATAGGCTAAGGCTTCAAATGGCAGCTAGATTCAAGGGGAAGCCAAACGAGCAGAAAATACATCTTCGTTGTGTGTTTGCTTATTAGAGTCTTTACGCTTCTAACAAAAATAGTATTATAAGGAGGGGGAAGAATAAATACTATTATCTGCCTTTGATTTTTGGAGACTTGCTCAGCTGATATAATGATATAGAAATGAGGTCTGTTTGGAAGCGAAAGCTTAGTTTGTTTGGAGAAAGTAGATAGATTTTTCAGTCAAGGCAAAAATCAAGATCACATTTACGTGTTATAAGCAAGAACGAGGCAGAGATTGTAGATTCAGTAATGTTTTTCTTTGTCATTGTTGTCTTTACTTTTGGAAGCCCCAGCCTCAGGACTGCCAAACATGCAGGATCCTCCCCCATCCCCATCAAGGTCTCGTTGTCCCAGATGGTTTTCTTGAGACTGCATCTTTTTTCTTTCAAAACTCTACCCAAGGTCATGCTTTCAGCTAGTGATCACAAAGGATAAGATCTAATAAATTATTTTGCCATAAAATATGAGTGATCAATAACTTCAAAGCTATGACCACAAGTTTCCCCTACATGCAAGCGTAGCTGATCTTATATATTTTTTAAAGATTTTATTTATTTATATGACAGATACAGAGAAAGATCACAAGTAGGCAGAGCAGCAGGCAGAGAGAGAGGGGGAAGCAGGCTCCCCGATGAGCAGAGAGCCCGATGCGGGGCTCGATCCCAGGACCTTGGGATCATGACCTGAGCTGAAGGCAGAGGCTTAACCACTGAGCCACCCAGGCGCCCCTGATCTTATATTTTATTCATAACTTTAATTAATGATATTATTAATGATAATATGACAGAAAAGTTCCCTATTGCAAGGGAAATCTCTAGAGATAGTCCACCTGGGCCAATTTCAGCACTGTTCTGAGAAGGGGCATCCATCCAGCCTGCGGTTCTTCTTCTTCTTCTTTTTAAATTATTTCTATTAACATATAATGTAGTATTTGCCCTAGGGGTATAGGTCTGTGAATTATCAGGCTTACATATTTTCACAGCACTCACCATAGCACATAACCTCCCCAATGTCCATAACCCAACCACACTACCCCTACCTCCCCGCCCCCCAGTAACCCTCATTTTCTTTTTGAGATTAAGAGTCTCTTATGGTTTGTCTACCTCCCAATCCCATCTTGTTTCATTTTTTCCTTCCCTACCTCCCACAACCCCCCTGCCTTGACTTTCAAATTTCTCATATCAGAGAGAAAATATGATAATTGTCTTTCTGTGATTGACTTATTTCACTTATTTCACTCAGCATAATACCCTCTAGTTCTATCCACATCATTGCAAATGGAAGATTTCGGGGTTTATTGATGGCTGCCTAGTATTCCATTGTGTGTGTGTATATTTATATATATATGTATAAATACACACACAGACATATAACGTTATATATATATCAATCTATATCTATATCTATAGCTATATATATATATATATCAACAGATGCATGGATAAAGAAGATGTGAAATAGATATAGATATAGATATAGAGATCTGTTTATCTGTTGATAAACATCAGGTTCTTTCCATATTTTGTCTGTTGTGGACATTGCTGCTATAAACATTCAGGTGCATGTGCCTCTTTGGATAACTACGTTTGTATCTTTAGGGTAAATACCCAGTACTGCCATTGCTTTGCTGTAGGGTAGCTCAATTTTCAACTTTTTGAGGAACCTCCATGCTGTGTTCCGGAGTGGTTGAGGTCGAAGAAGTTGCTGCCTGTGTTCCCCTCTAGAATTTTGATGGATTCCTGTCTTACATTGAAGTTGTTCATCCATTTTGAGTCCATTTTTGTGTGTGGTGTAAAGAAAGGGTCCAGTTTCATTCTTCTGCATGTGGCTGCCCAAATTTCCCAACACCAGTTTTGAAGAGATTATTTTTTTTCCATCGGACATTCTTTCCTGCTTTGTCAAATATTAGTTGACCATAGAGTTGAGGGTCTATTTCTGGGCTCTCTCTTCTGTTCCATTGATCTATATGTCTAGTTTTGTGCCAGTACCATACTGTCCTGATGATGACAGCTTTGTAATAAAGCTTGAAGTCTGGAATTGTAATGCCACCAACTTTGGCTTTCTTTTTCAACATTTCCCTGGCTATTCGGGGTCTTTTCTGGGTCCATATACATTTTTGGATTATTTGTTCCATTTCTTTGAAAAAAATCGATGGTATTTTCATAGGGATTGCATTAAACGTGTAGATTGCTTTAAATAGCATAGACATTTTCACAATATTTGTTCTTCCAATCTGTGAGCATGGAACGTTTTTCCATTTCTTTGTGTCTTCCTCAATTTCTTTCATGAGTACTTAATAGTTTACAGCTTCTGTGCCTCTTTGGTTAGGTTTACTCCTAGGTATCATATGGTTTTGGGTGCAATTGTAAATGGGATCGACTCCTCAATTTCTCTTTCTTCTGTCTTGCTGTTGGTGTATAAAAATGCAACTGATTTCTGCACATTGATTTTATATCCTGAAACTTTACTGAATTCCTGTATGAATTCTAGAAGTTTTGGAGTGGAGTCTTTTGGGTTTTCCACATAAAGTATCCTATCATCTGCAGACTGAGAGTTTGACTTCTTCTTTGCTGATTCGGATACCTTTAATTTCTTTTTGTTGTCTGATTGCTGAGGCTAGGACTTCTAGTACTATGTTGAATAGCTGTGGTGATAGTGGACATCCCTGCTGTGTTCCTGACGTTGGGGGAAAAGCTCTCAGTTTTTCCCCCATTGAGACTGATATTCACTGTGGGTTTTTTATAGATGGCTTTGATGATACTGAGGAATGTACCCTCTACCCTACACTTTGAAGAGTTTTGATCAAGAAAGGTTGCTGTACTTTGTCAAATGCTTTTTCAGCATCTATTGAGAGTATCCTATGGCTCTTGTTCTTTCTTTTATTAATGTATTGTATCACATTAGTTGATTTGTGGATGTTGAACCAAGCTTGCAGCCCTGAAATAAATCTTGCTTGTGGGATACTGTTGGTTAGTATTTTGGTAAGAATTTTTGCATCCATATTCATCAAGGATATTGGTCAGTAATTCTCCTTTTTTTAAAAAAAAGATTTTATTTATTTATTTGACAGAGAGAGATCACAAGTAGGCAGAGAGGCAAGCAGAGAGATAGAGGAAGGGAAGCAGGCTCCCTGCTGAGCAGAGAGCCTGATGCGGGGCTCGATCCCAGGACCCTGGGATCATGACCTGAGCTGAAGGCAGAGGCTTTAACCCACTGAGCCACCCAGGTGCCCCAGTAATTCTCCTTTTTGATGGGGTCTTTGTCTGGTTTTGTGATCAAGGTAATGCTGGCCTCATAAAATGAATTTGACTATTTTTTTGGAATAGTTTCAAGGTAACAGTTTCAAGGTAACAGCTTGTAAGTTTCAAGTATCAAGGTAATGCCGGCCTCATAAAATGAGTTTGTCTATTTTTTAGAACAGCTTCAGGAGAATAGGTATTAATTCTTCTTTAAATGTTTGGTAGAATTCCCCTGGGGAGCCATCTGGCCCTGGGGTCTTGTTTGTTGAGAGATTTTTGATGACTGCTTCAATCTCCTTACTGGTTATGGACCTGTTCAGGTTTTCTATTTCTTCCTGGTTCAGTTTTGGTAGTTTATATGTCTCCAGGACATATAAACTGCATCCATTTCTTCCAGACTGTCAAATTTCCTGGCATATAGTTGCTCATAATATGTTCTTGTAATTGTATTTCTTTGCTGTTGGTTGTGATCTTTCCTCTTTCATTCATGATTTTATTAATTTGGGTCCTTTCTTCTTTCTTTTTGATAAGTCTGGCCAAGGGTTTATCAATCTTAACAATTCTTTCAAAGAAACAGCTCCTAGTTTCATTGATTTGTTCTATTCTTTTGGTTTCTATTTCATTGATGTCTGCTTTGATCTTTATTATTTCTCTTCTCCTGCTGGGTTTAGGCTTTCTTTGTTGTTCTTTCTCCAGCTCCTTTAGGTGTAGGGTTAGGTTGTGTACTTGAGATATTTCTTGTTTCTTTTTTCTTTCTTTCTTTCTTTTTTATTTTATTTATTTGACAGAGATCACAAGTAGGCAGAGAGGGAGGGGGAAGAAGGGTCCCTGAGGAGCAGAGAGCCCAGTGTGGGGCTCAATTCCAGGATGCTGGGATCATGACCTGAGCTGAAGGCAGAGGCTTTAACCCACTGAGCCACCCAGATGCCCGACCTTTCTTGTTTCTTTAGAAAGACTTGTACTGCTATATACTTTCCTACTTTCCTCTCAGGACTGCCTTTGCTGTGTCCCAAAGATTTTCAATAGTTGTTTTTTCATTTTCATTTGTTTCCATGAATTTTCAAAATTCTTCCTTAGATTCCTGGTTGGCCCTTTCATTCTTTAGTGGGATGCTCTTTAGCCTCCATGTATTTGAGTTCTTTCCAACTTTATTCTTGGAATTGAGTTCTAGCTTCAGAGCGTTGTGGTCTGAAAACATGCAGGGAATGATTCTAATCTTTTGGTACTGGTTGAGACCTGATTTGTGACCCAGGATGTGATCTATTCTGGAGATTGCTCCATGTGCACTAGAGAAGAATGTGTATTCTGTTGTTTTGGGATGGAATGTTCTAAATATATCTGTGATGTCCATCTGGTCCAGTGTGTCTTTTAAAGCCTTTATTTCCTAGTTGATTTTTTGTTTGGATGATCTGTCCGTTTCAATGAGGGGGGTGTTAAGGTCCCCTACTATTACTGTGTTATTCTCATGTGTTGCTTTGATTTTGTTATTAATTGGTTTATATAATTGGCTGCTCCCACATTAGGGGCATAGATACTTAAAATTGTTAGATCTTCTTTTTGGACAGATCCCTTAATATGATATAGTGTCCTTCCTCATCTCTTATTATGGTTTTTGGTTTAAAATCTAATTTATCCGATAAAGAGTACCCCTCTAGCTTTCTTTTGATGTCCATTAGCATGGTAAATTGTTTTCCACCCTGTCACTTTAAATCTGGAGGTGTCTTTGAGTCTAAAATGAGTTTCTTGTAGACAGCATAATCGATCATCTTGTTTTTTTTTTTTTTTAATCCATTCTGATACCCTTTGTCTTTTGATTGGGGCATTTATCCCATTTACATTCAGGGTAACTATTGAATGGTATGACTTAAGTGTCATTGTATTGCCTGTAAGGTAACTGTTACTGTATATTGTTTCTGTTCCCTTCTGGTCTACTACTCTTAGGCCTTCTCTTTGCTTAGAGGACCCCTTTCAATATTTCCTGCAGGGCTGGTTTGGTGTTTGAAAATTCTTTTAATTTTTGTTTGTCCTGGAAGATTTTTATCTCTCCTTCTATTTTCAATGACAGCATAACTGGATATAGTATTCTTGGGTGCATATTTTTCTTGTTTAGTGCTCTGAATATATCATGCCAGTTCTTTTTGCCCTGCCAGGTCTCTGTGGTTAAGTCTGCTGCCAATCTAGTATTTCTGTCATTGTATGTTACAGACTTCTTGGCCCAAGCTGCTTTCAGGATTTTCTCTTTGTCACTAATACTTGTAAGTTTTACTATTAGATGACGGGGTCTGGACCTGTTTTTACTGATTTTGAGGGTGGTTCTCTGTCCCTCCTGGATTTTGATGCTTGTTCCCTTTGCCATATTAGGGAAATTCTCTGATATAATTTGCTCCAATATACCTTCTGCCCCACCTCTCCTTCTTCTCCTGGGCTCCCAATTATTCTAATATTCTTTCGTCTTATGCTATCCCTTATCTCTTGAATTCTCCCCTCGTGGTCCAGTAGTTGTTTGTCTCTCTTTTGTTCAGCTTCTTTATTCTCCATCATTTGGTCTTCTATACCACTAATTCTCTCTTCTGCCTCATTTATCCTAGAAGTAAGAGTCTCCATTTTTTTAATTGCACCTCATCAATTCCTTATTTCATTTCAAATTGGTTAGATTTTAGTTCTTTTATTTCTCCAGAAAGGGATTCTCTAATATCTTCCATGCCTTTTCCAAGCCCAGCTAGCACCTTGATAATCATCATTCTGAGCTCTAGTTCTTACATATTACCAATGTCCATATTGATTGGGTTCCTAGCCATCGGTACTGCCTCTTGTTCTTTTTGTTGTTGTTGTTGTGAGTTTTTCAGCCTTCTCTCTATATATATGAATGAAAAAATAAAATAATAAAAGAGTGGCAAAGACCCCATAAATATATACACTAACCAAATCAGAAGAGACCCGAAACTGGGGGAAGAAAGGGAGGAAAAAAGTAAAAAAAAAAAAAAAAATATATATATATATATATATATATATTAGACTGGTGAATAGAATAGAGCCACCAACTTGATTTTGGGTTATTCCGGCTTCTTAGAAGAAATCTTCCCAAAATTTTAAAGAAGGAAATATATATATATATAGTATATACATATATATGCTATACACACACACATACACACACACACAAATAAGGGCAAATATGATGAAGGGATGGAATATGACTGCAAAGAGGAAAATTTTAAAAAGATTCTAAAAAAGGAATCAATAAGTTGTTTGGAAAAAAAAAAAGAGAGAATGTGATCAGGCTGGAGACTAGAACAAAGCCATATGCTAGATTTAGGAGTATTTTTATCTATTAGAAGAATTTGTATCCCAAAATTTTAAAGAAAATCACCTATTTATTTACAAAAACACTTATTAAATACAACAAAGGGATAAAATATCACTATAACAATGAACATTTTAAGATTTTTTTAAAAAAGGTATTGTTAAGATAAAATAGTTAAACATTAAAAGAGGAGGGAGGAAGGGGTGCCTGGGTGGCTCAGTGTGTTAAAGCCTCTGCCTTCAGCTTGGGTCATGATCTCAGGGTCCTGGGATCGAGCCCCGCATTGGGCTCTCTGCTCAGCGGGGGAGCCTGCTTCCTCCTTTCTCTCTTCCTGCTTCTCTGCCTACTTGTGGTCTCTGTCTGTCACATAAATAAATAAAGTCTTTTAAAAAAATTTTTTAAAAAGAGGAGGGAGGAAAAGTTAAAAAAACAGAATATTAAAAAAATAAAATTAAAAAAATTATCTTGCAAGACTGAAGGATCATGGGGGAAAAACACATGAATTCTATGTATTGCTTTCCCCTTGCTCTGGAGTTCCACAGTTCTCATTGATCAGTGAACTTGGTATTGGCTGGATGTTCTTGCTGATCTTCTGGGGGAGTGGCCTGTTGCAGTGATTTTCAAATGTCTTTGCCTAACATGGAATTACACCACCCTTGCCAGGGGCCAGGCTAAGTAATCTGGTTATGCTCACTCTGGGAGCTTTTGTTTCCTGAATGCTTTCCGTACAGCCTTGGAGGACGAACATGAAAATGGCAGCCTCTCACCCAGAAGAACTGAGAGCTTGGGGTCCCAGTTGTCAGTGCACTTTCAGAGAAAAGCAGTCAATCCCTCCCATCTCTCCAGTCTCCCGCCGTACTCTGTGCTCACCTGGCCTGTGACCCAGCATTTCTACCTCTGGCACATGGCCCCATTTGGAGTCTCCAAACCTAGCAGATACCTGCCATGCACTCCTGTGCCACTCCTCCTGGAGGAAGAAGGAGAGGATCTCTCTGGATTTACCACTTGTGGGGTCCCTGCTCAAAGCAGTGGCCCAGCTGTGCCTTGTGTGCGGACCAGCACAAAGCTGTGCCCGATCATGATTTAAGGTAACCCTGAGCTGATAGCTCTCCTCTCAGCTCCATCTCTGCAGTTGGCTTCCCTGCTCTGATATCTGGACACTCTGCCCACTCAGACATCCTCGGTCTTTCTGTGACCCCGCTAGCCCTAAGACCACACTGTCCTGCAAGGTTTCTACCCCCATTTAGCTTCTGAAGCTGTGTCCCTCAGTGGAGCAGACTTCTAAAAGTTCTGATTTTGTGCTCTGCTGCTCTACTGCTTGCCGGTAGCTGGACCCTCCCCTCACAGTCTCTCTTCCTGATGCTTTGGATTCACTTCTCCACATGTCCTACCTTCCAGAAAGTGGTTGATTTTCTGTTCCTTGAATTGTTGCTCTTCTTCTCTTCCATCTCCTGTTGAGTTTGTACGTGTTCAGAATGGTTTGATAACTATATAGCTGAAATCCTCGGACCTAATGATATTTCACTCTGCTACTCCCCACCATCTAGCTTCCTCCCCATCCCGCCCCCGGCCTGCAGTTCTAATGTGGCTTCCCTGTTCAGGAACCCAGAATCTCTGGTTTGTAGAATTTCAAGGATCAAAAATGAAAGGCCAGCTACCCTCTCTTAGTTCTCCAAGCAGTAATTGCATTATGTTGGCATTCAAGCAAGCATAAGACCTAAATTTTTGGATTTCAGTGCACAATTCTCTCTTGTTTTGAGTACTGGTCAGCACCACAGACAGCAGCCTCTGAGCTGCAATGGGGATGAAAAGATTTCTATTGCACAAGTGAAGCATTTATCATTTTCAAGTCACTCTATTTTAAATGGTTATTGATATAAACCAATTTTCCTTGAAAGATATAAAATCCAAGAAACCTAGGGTTAGTTTGTGCATGATTCCCAGATTGTTGCATAAATCATGAACTGTCTGACACTATTTCTTTACACCAGTAAGTGAATTTTACCATTGGCAATAGATACCTGCATGCTTCTTTAAAACTATTTTCATTTTGGCTGTTCTTCATAGGCTATCGATAATTAATTGCATCAACTCTACTACTTTAATAAAACTGGTCATCCACAAAGCAAATATGTATTGCTTAATTTTTAGTTTGAGAGTTGATAACCACTGAAAATTAATCATCCATAGAAAGGGAACTAAGCAGCACTTCTAATCTCTGGAAAGATTGCCAGTCTATTAGAGTTATGTGCTATAATCAATTCACTTATAACTGTATAATTTATAAGCTCCAAATTAGATCAGCTATCTATTAGACCTAATAAAAATGGAAATGTATTAATCAGATTAGAAAAATAAAAAAGAAAATTAGCAAGAAATTGGATGTGAGACTCCTAGAAGAAGGAACAATGATAACTTTCGATGTGAAGCGAAGTGAATTAAACTGGCTTACACTGTGTACAACAATATGCTTTTATTGTTAGTTCTCTATAGTTGATATACAAAAGTGTAAAAGAAGGCTCTTCTTGGAAATAATATGGAAGCTAATATGCACAGACAAAAGTTTTTTACATACATTTACTTCCAAGAAGAAATAACATTTATCAAGCACTTAATACATGTTACATGTGGGGCTAGGCTTAGCAGACACAGGCATACATTCTGAGATTAATATTCTTATTGAGCTCACTTTCTAAGTTATAGACATCATTAGCTATTTTTTGGTTTCTAGATATCTAGGTCAAAGAAACACTGATTAAATTTGTACTCATGTTTCAAAACCAGGAATATTTTACGTTTGGTAAAGTTTTAAAGCTAGTTATGAAATCTACTTTCACTTTTATGCCACCTTCCTTCTTTTCCTCATTTTGGTCCTCTACTCACTAGCTTTTGTTGGGCCAGACTTATACTGATCCAGCAGAAGTAACCAATAACCACAAACTGACAGTAGTAGTAGGAAAAGTAACAGTAGAAATGAAATCACTTCTCTAAAAGTATTCCCCAAAGAATAATATATTCATGGTTTTTAAACACTCCTAGGCTTCTTCCAAGTGAGTTTGCAACTTGAAAGAAACTGCAGCAAACAAGGAACATAATGCCTCTAAATCTATAATTAACCATTACTGACACACCAGAAACGTTATCGCATTTAGGGTAATAAAAGTACACAAATGAATTTTTGTTAATCACTTATTTGTTGGTTTTGTCTTTGAAATGTGGATATCCTTCTCCATCTACCTCCAAAAGATACAGTATGTCTGCAAAATATTATGTATGTGTGTAGGTAATATCTGTAAAACTCAGTTATCATGGAGTGAATTTCCATGATATATCACTTACTTTTTTCAAGTTTTTCTTTTAATTCCAGTTAGTTAACATATAGTGTTCTATTAGTTTCAGTTGTACAATATAGTGATTCAACACTCCCATACATCACCCTGTCCTCATCACATCAAGTGCATCCCTTAATTCCCATCACCTATTTAACCCACCCCCTCACCTGTCTCCCTACTGGTAGCCATTAGTTTGTTCTCTGTGGTTAAGGGTCTGTTTCTTGGTTTGCCTCTCTGTCTCTTTTCCCCCTTTGCTTGTTTGTTTTGTTTCTTAAATTCCACTTATGAATAAAATCATATGGTATTTGTTTACCACTTACTTTAAATCTATGCTGAAAAGAAGTAACCGACAGCAGGACTTCAGCTCTCTTTGACAAATCTGTCAGTATACAACATTGCTTTTTAGTTTTCCTTTATGTTTGTTTATTTAGTGTTATGAATTTTCTCAATATTGTAGTATGTCTATACCCAGTAAGCAGTAATGTCATGCATTTATGTGGAGTACATATGGGCACTTATATAAAGCTTATTTTGTATTCTCAATTTTAAAATAATTAGTTTTGTTTTTAATTTTATCATCTCTTATATAAAGTCAATTTTGTTTGGAAATATTTTTTGGAAGAAATCAGAATAACAATAAACCTCTGGATTTATCCTAGATATTTAAAACTCAATAAATTTCTCTTAAACCATCAATTTCCAGAAAATAGAAAGGCAGGGGACACTTCCCAACTTGATTTTTGAGGTCAGTATCATCTGAAAACATAAACCAATAAAGGCAATATAAGAAAAAAAATATATATAGACTAGCATGCCTCATGAAAACACAAGTAAAAATCCTCAACAAAATATTAGCAAATCAAATCCAGCAATATATGAACACAATACAATGACCAAATGGAGTTTATTCCATTAATTCATGGTTGGTGCAACATTTGAAAATCAATAATGATATTTACCATTTCAACAAATTAAAAAGAAAACTCATATGATCTTCTCAATAGATGCAGAAAAAGCACTTGAAAATGAAAAAAATCTACTTATAATAAAACTCTCAGCAAACTAGAAACAGAAAGAAACTCCTTCAACTTCATGAAAGAATGTACTAAACCCCCTTATCTACTACTCACTTAACAGTCAAAATCAAACTCTTTACTCCTAAGAGAGAAAAAGCCAAGGATGTCTGCTCTCACCAGTCCTAATCAACATCTTGCTGGATGTCCTAGTCAGTGTAAAAGGGCAAGAAGAGTAAATAAAAGGCATTCAGATTGTAAAGGGAATAATGAAATTCTATTTATAGGTGATATGATTGTTTATATAGAAAATTTCAAGGATTCTACAAAAAAGCTATTAGAATTAATAGCAATTAGAATTAATTGAGCAACTTTTCTGACTAGAAAATTAACATCTATTAGAATTAATTACTGACTTGAGCAAGTTTTCTGACTACAAAAATAATATCAAAACAAATTATATTCTATGTATTAGCAATAAACAGCTTAAAATAAAACTTAAAAGTGTATAATAGTAACAAACACATGAAAAAGTTAGATATGAAGCTATCAAAATATGTGCAATTTCTATATGTCAAAACTACAAAATACTGATGAAATAAGTCAAGGAAATATTAATATATAGGTAATTATGTTTTGTTAGTGGTGTGGAAGATTCAATATTGCTAAAGTGTCAACTCTCCACAAACTAATATATAGATTTGATATAATCCTATCAAAATCCCCATAGGACATTTGGAAAGAATTGACAAACTAATACTAAAATGAAATCATTGTATGTGGATATGCAACAAAGAGTATTCAACAACTTTGAAAAACAAAAAAACAAGCTTTGAAGGGATCACACTCCCCAATTTTAATATTTACTATTGATAGTATGGTATTGGTGATAAGTTAGACATGCAAATCACTGATATAGAATAAATGGACCAGAAACAGATCAACATATATATATGAACAACAAGCTTTTGGGATTGATTGAAGGCTATTCAATGTAGCGATAGCAGATGGAGATAACCTAAATTATTTAGGAACCACTGACATCTATAAGCAAAAAATGAATCCTGACACTCACACAAAATACATAAATTAACACAAAATACATTCTATGTAATACCTACAATTATAGAATGTCTAGAAGAATATAAAGAGATAATCCTTGTAAACTTAGGTTAGACACAAGTTGTTTATGTATGACACAAAAAACACAATATCAGGCTTCACTTAAAGCACATGAAATTTCTGTTCTTTGAAAGACAGTGTTAGGAAAATGAAAAGGCAGTTTTTGATGGGAAAAATATTTGTCAAACTCACATCTGCTAAATGATTTTTATCTAGATGTTATAAAAAACATTCAAAACTCAATAATAAGAGAAAGAATGCAATAAAACATAATGGACAAAGTGTTTGAATAGGCACCCCACCAAAGATAATATACAAATGGCAATATGAGATGCTGAATACAAATACTGAATATTATTTGTCAGTAGGGAAATGCATGTTAAAACAAAATGAAATATCACTACAATTGATTAAAATGTCCAGGAAGATAATCCCACCTGATATACAATAACCATACAACCCAGTTATGCAACTCCTAAGTATTTACCCAAGATAAATTAAAACTTATGTTCACATGCATATACATATGTTTATGGTGGCTTTATTCATAATCAACTTAACCTGTTGATTATCACACATTGTTCTTCAATTGTTAAATGGATGACTATGCTGTGGTATATCCATACAAATAAATAATACTGCAAGAAGAAGGATAAATCTCAAATGAACTATATTAAGTGGATAGTACACTATATCCCGCATATTCTATGATACTGTTTATGTGATATTCTGCAAACCAGTGAGTGTGCATGTGAGAGAAATGGAAGAGATGCTTACACCCTATAGAATATTCTTGGCCATTGGAACTGCTCTGTATCTGATTTCAGTGGAGAAGCTAGGAGTATACATTTATCCAAACTCAGAACTGTACACTTTAATTATGTCTCACTAAAATGAATACATTATAGAAATGAAATCAGGATAAACTTACATGATAATGAATCCTAAAAGTTTTGACTTTTTAAAACAAATTAATAGATGTTAAAATTTATTTATTATGGACTAAATGAATTAAGTGTACAGTATTTTTACAACAAAATGGGTTATCCAGATTTCAAAAAGTACTCCTCTTTGTAGAGTTGAGTAGCAAGATGCCAAGGTTTAACTTAATTCATATTTGTCCTGTCTCACATTGAGCACTACTTTTAAATACTTTGGAGTATCACAAAGATGCTGCTATAATGAGCTTCCACTACTCCATTTCCCTTAGCAGTGCTCTCACTTTTACCCTGGACCTTTCAGATGTTCAGTGCAATAGGATCAACTTTCATCATAAGATACCTCAAGGCATTCAGTACTATTGACCTTTTCATCCTACAGAGAAAAAAATTTTTCATTTCTTGAGTTTTCCCATATCCTCTACTGATTCCCATTCAAACTCTTTGGCTACTCCTCTATTATTCTTTCAATGACTTCTTTTCCTTTGTGGATAAGTTAAAATTTGCTATTTTCTGTTCTTACTCTCTTTTCAGTGGATGCATTTTTTTCTGGGTAAGCCCATCCCCTCCCATGCTTTAAACAACTCTCAGTATGCTTATGACTCCCAAGCCATGGTTGCCTCCAATAGCAGTATCTTGAGCTGCAGACTTACTTTAAACTCTCTCATCTCCATCATTCTGAAGCTCAGTGAATAGCTGTCATTTTCTCTTCACTCAATGATGTCATCCTGCATTGAGTGCATCACTGCATGTTCATCAGTGTTTCTTGATCTCTAATAGTACTCCAAAAGTCTTCTGCTTTCCTCCAAACTAAGGATGAAGTTAGCTGTTTGGAACATTTTTTGAAGGATGGATCCTAGGGAGTCACAATGTAATTGAATCAATGTTGAGTCAGATTTTCTTGAGCTAGGGGAAAAGGGACCCATTTATACTTGAAATAAGATCTTTATCTCATTTTCTCTCTTTCTCTTCTTCTATCTCCTAGTATTTTTTTTATTTCCCTTGGCTGGTAAAGTGACCTGGTTATGCCTCCTCTTGGTTAGAAGTTACCACCATATTATATAATTTAGGATATGTGCTTTGATAAACTTAGACATTTGAGAAAAGACCATTTTATTCTCTTACTTTGGCTCTTGTATTCTTTTTCTTTCTCCTTTTCTTTGGATCTCTTAAGATTCAGTGGAATTTTGAAAGAACAAGAAATCTATAGTACAAAAATATAAGCATTTGTGCATCAAAGAGGAAGAGAGAAAGATGCTCATATAGATTATTAAAGGGAAAAGAGATTCATTTGTGCAGTAGGGATATGCTTCTCTGTGATTTTAAACTAACTAGAAGACTAGGGGAGATACTCAAATGTGTAAGATTTTGGTCTGGGGATTGCCAGTGTCGGGGAATAACAGGGGAAGATACACTAGCTGCCCTACATTCTGCTTTATTTAGTTTGTGCTGAACTATTTTCCCACCTCGGTGAACATTTTCATTCCTCTTGATGAAAGTTGGTAAGTTCTAAAACTATAGAAAAATACACATAGTAAAATATCAGATACAAAAATACCAGCCAGTCAGAATAAAGAAATGCTAATATTTTATTGCTTCTCCCTCAGATTACCTTTTTAAAATAAAAGGTATACTCTATAACATTATGGAAGGTAGTAAAGCCCTCTTTGTTCCCCTCTGCAATGAAATTATCTTATCTCTTTTTTCCAAAGGATAAACGCTATCCCCGATATTATTAGCATCCTTCCTGTTCATGCTTTTGGTATTTTGTTACTTATAATATCTGTAAGTAAAGCATTGCTTTGCATCATTTTAAAAATGTATATGAGTGCTGTCATAGTGTATATGTTATTCCAGAATATTTTTTTTGCTCAGTATTATGTTTTTGAGATCTATTTTTTTTTTGAGATCTACTTGTGTTCATATACATTAACTGGTTCTTATTGCTGTATGAATCGTATGAATGCATGATAATTTATTATTCATTCCCTTAACTAAGGACACTGTCGCAATGGATATTTCCATGCATATTTTCTGTGGTCAATATGTGCAAGAGTTTCTCCTGGGCATATATTTAAAGTCAGCATCACTGAGTTACAGATTATATATCTCTATATCCAGAGATTGACAACTTGCCCTCTCAAGTGTTTTACCATTTTGCTCTCTCACCTGCCAATGAGTGAGAGTTTCCTTTGTCTTTGTCAAATCTTGGCAGTATCAGAACTTTGAGTTTTTAAATTTAAATTGATATTAATTAACATATAGACAATTTTCATTGATGATTAAAGATGATGAGTGTTTCTCCATATGCTTGTTGGTTTTTATTTTTTGATGAATTGCCTACTTAACAAAACAAACAAGTGTTACTATGCAAAACATATATACTGATGTGTGTACGCATAGCTTAAATATCATGACTGAGAACTGAGGCCACCTGTGTCATCATGTCTGCATGATTTATTCCAGGAAGTGCTTGCCCAAGAAGATGAGTCTATAAGTCAATAAATATTTTCACTATTTGCTTCAGGAAATTCTTGCATACCAACAGGTCTGAGGAAAGAGTGTGCTCATCTGGGCAAATGGTCACCCTATAAGATATTAGATTGCTCACCTGAGTAAACAATCAACTTATCAAACAACTGTTTATTTATCTTGACTCATTTCAAGATCATTGCCTCTTAAAATCCACCACAATTATGTCACAAACTTCTCTCAAAATTAAACAGTTCTGCACCTTGAAAGAATTACTTTCTCATTTGAGCCCAAACTCTATAATCCTTAAATGTCCTTCCTTGATATCCTTTTTCTAAGCCACTACTATGAATTTGTCATGGTGTCCTCCTTTACCGCAATAAGTATGATAAATTTAGCTGGATCTTACCTACCTAAATTTAGGTAAATCAAAAGGTTTATGGATGATCTTTGGGGACGTAAAATTGACAACATATAAGTAGGATAACATGATGATTTCTCCTCCCTATATGTCACCCAATTTAAATAATAAGTAATCTTGTTTCACCTATATCCCTACCTACTTCCTTCTTCATGTCCAGATATTTTGAATTAATCCTTGGCATCATATCATTTTAGCTCATTTGTTAATTAGATAGCATGTTTTCTTATTTAAAAATCAAATATATTGTGTGGGGCGCCTGGGTGGCTCAGTGGGTTAAAGCCTCTGCCTTTGGCTCAGGTCATGATCCCAGAGTCCTGGGATCAAGCCTCACATCTGGCTCTCTGCTCGGCAGGGAGCCTGCTTCCCCCTCTCTCTCTGCCTGCCTTTCTGCTTACTTGTGATCTGTCTGTCAAATAAATAAATAAAATCTTTAAAAAAATCACATATATTGTGGACATTCATACTGTTTATTTTTATGTACTTCAAGTATCTTCTCCACTTCTGTTGCTTGGCTTTTATTTTGATTCATTAATATATGGAAGGTATTTATTTCTTAACAACTTTACAATGTGTTTTATAAACTTGTTTCTTAAAATAATTGAATTTATTGTTGTGTATAGAATTAGGTAGATATCTAAGTTAGTACTTTTCCATATGGATATGAATGGTCTCTGCTCTAGTTTTGAACACTTTCCTTTGTCCTTGATTTGTAATGTTAACTTTGTCACTTATGAATTTCCCATATATGTTTGAGTCTAAATCCTATCTCTGTATTCAGTCCCATTGATCTCTTTGTCTATCACCATATAAAAACGATATGATTTTAATTAATACAACTCTATACTAATTCTAGATATCTGGTATGGCATACATCAATGAACATATTCTTTTTTTAATCAGAAAATTTTGGTATGTTCTTGAATCTAAACCACATTTAATTTAAAATAAGTATAAGTCTTTTAAAATTGTTTGAGATTTTTCTCTGAAATTACATTAATTTTATAAATCTATTTCTGGATAAATGATACATAAATGATGGTGAACATTCACAACTATGCACACAGAATATCTATTTATTCAGATTTTCTTTTATGAAAGTTTAATCTCATTTTGTGCTTTCTTTTCCAAAAAGTTTTTGCACATCTTTTCTCAAGATTTAGTTGTAGGTGTTTTGTAGATTTTCTAAATAAGCTTTTTATTTTAGAATAGTTTCAAATTTGCAAAAAAACATTGCAAAGATAGTACAGAGAGTTTCTATATATCCCACGCTCAGTTTCCTTTATGTTTAACATCTTACATTAGTATGGTACATTTGTCACAATTAATGAACCAATATTGATATATTATTATTAACTAAAATGTATATCATATTCAGATTTCCTTAGGTTTTGACTAATTTCCTTTTTCATTTCCAGAATATTATCTAGGATACCACATTGCCTTTAGTTGACATGTTTCCTTGAGCTACTCTTGACTGACAATGTCTTGGACTTTCCTTGTTTTTGATGATCTTGACAATTTGAGGAGTACTGATCAGGCATTTTATAAATATCCATCAATTTGAATTGGTCTAATGTTTTTCCTCATCATTAGACTACAATTATGGATTTTGGGAGGAAGACCACAGAGGTAAGGTGTCATTTTTATCACAGAATTTCAAAGGCACATATTGGCAACATGACTTACTACTGTTGATGTTGACCTTGATCATCTTGTTTGATGTAGTGCTTGTCAGGGATCTGCTCTAATATGTTAGTCTTTCTTCCTCTTTCCATGCTGTATTCTTTTGAAGGTGGTCACTGTGTACAGACAGCACTAAAGAACTGGGGAACTGTGTTCCACCTCCTTGAGGGAAGAGTACCTGCATACATTTATTTGGAATACTTCTATTTGGATGCTTTGTCTATTCTTCCCCATTTATTCATTGATTTTTGTTGTTGTTGTTGAAGTATAATTGACATACTACATTAGTTTCAGGTGAAAAGTTATCTTTCTAAAATTAGATTTAGATTTTTCAGTTGCTTTTCAAAAATTCTATACTATTACTAGATTTTATTTGCATAAGCAATTCACTTCTAGAAGATATTATTCAAATTTATTTCTCTGGTTATTATTTTTTTAAATTTCTATTTTAGTTCCATAATTTCTGCATCTATAGGCCATTGCAGTTCACAATGACTTTCTTAGTGGATATACTTTTAGAATACATAGTTTTTGTCTTTATAACCATACATTTTTTTATCTTAGATTTTCTTTCTTAGATGGTTACTGTTATACTAGCTTCCTTTTTAGTAAGATTTCCCTTTTATATATTTTTCTGTCCCTCTATATTGAAATTTTGGGTTTGTTTTCTTCTAAAGTTAGTTCATGAAGTAGTTTATCTGAATGAAAAATATTTTTTTCTCTATGTAAATAGGTAAATAGATATTTATTTCTTTTACATTTGTAAGATTGCTACTATATTTGAACTTTTTGTGACTTTGTGACTTTATTTTATCTTTTTACATTAGAACATCCCTAAAATTAGACTCTTTCTTACAAATGATGATTTTCTTATGCTCTGCCTTCAGGGAATTGATTTTGTTTTTATTGCATTTGTTTCTGCCTTTAATATTGATTGATGTTTATTATTCATTTTCCTTTTACTTGTCTGGAAAGCATAGATTTTATTTCTATTTTAGTACCTAACATTTGTTATATGATTGTTAAGTTCTTTGTATGTATTATAGATAAGGCAATAAAATAATAGAATGGTATGAAAAAGGAGATTGTAAATATAAAAAAAAATAAATTCAGGTCCAAAGACACTTCAATAAATAAAATAAAAACCACAAGCAAAGAACAGACACAACTGAAATGTGAATCTATATTTTTAATAAAAAGAGTGCAGAACACAAAGACAAAGGAGTCAAGATAATTAGAAATACGATAACAGCTAGAGAGGACAGAAATTTGAAATTAAATACAAGGACAATTGATTTTAAAAAATAGAGAACACAACAAATGCAAACAAAACAAAAAATAAGAGTATAATTTCATGAAACAAAAAGAAATTGAACATAGGCATACATGACATTGTCTTTATGTTCATAGAATGCATTGTTTAAAGAGAAGATTAATAGAGCCATAATGAGAAATTAAGCACATAATTACAAGAGGGCAAATTTCTGTTAATAAGATATAATAATATCTATGTAATGGGGTAGCTCCTCCAACACTGAAATTGAGGGAGGAATTTCCTTAGCTCTTATGAATGAATAGCTGTTAATCTACTGAAATGAGAGGACAAATCACCCAAGAAATAATAATAGCATATGGGAAGACTAGAGGAAAAAAATAGCATGTTGTAGGAACTAAAAGGACATGCATTGTTATGAGATGAATTTTGCCTCTCCTGCCCTTGGCCCCAAATTCCAATGTTGAAACCCTAATGCCCAGGACCTCCAAATGTGACTGTATTTGGAGATAATTAAGTCAAATTGAGATATTAGGTTAGGCCCTAATCCAGATTGTTTAATGTCCATACATAAAGAGAAAATTTGGACTGAGAAAGATACACCAGGGATATACATGTACAGAAGAACACCTTTACCCAGGTACAGTGCAGAGTCAGCCATGTGCAAACCCAGGAGAGAGGCCTCAGGAGAAATCAAACTGCCAACACCTTGACCTTGGACTTCCGGCCTCAGAACTATGATGAACTAAGTATCTTTTATTTAAGCCTGCCAGTCTATGGTATTTTGTTGTGGCAATGCTGGCAAGCTAACACATGCACATAAATGGAATTGAAAGCAAGGAGCATGAAGCAAGATGAACTTGACATAAACTAAAGCTAGATCCTGCAGGTTTTATAAACCATGCAAAGGGTGATCTTCTGTATTTTAAGTAGAATGGGAAGCAGTTGAAGAGTTTGAAGCAGTGTCAGGACATATTCAGATCAGCATTTTACAATGATCAGTCTAGTTGCTTTATGGGAAATGCCTTGGAGAGAGGCCAAACCAAATGGAAGGCTTTTTTGTTAGTCCACTGAGATGAGGGTTGCTGGGGACTGAATGTTTGTGCCCCATTCCCAATTCCTATGTTGAACCCCTGTTCCCAGATGTGATGGTATTTGGATATGGGGCCTTTGGAGAGTAATTAGGTTGTGATAATGGAGCCCTCATGATGGGATTATAAAGACAGATACATGAGAGTGCTTGCTTCTTCTCTGTATTCATCATGTTGAGGCAGCAGGAAGGTGGCTATCTATAAACCAGGAAGATGGTCCTTATCAGAACCAAATGGCTGGCCCCCTAACCTTGGACTTCCCAGACTTCAGAACAATGAGAAATAAATGTCTGTTGTTTAAGCTAACTCAGTCAATGGTATTTGTTATAGTAGCCTGAGTTGCCTAAAATGAAGGTAGTCTACACTGCTTTCACATCCTAACCTACTTCTATACCATATATACTTACTATGCCATACTTCTACATTCTCATGGAAGTGTCCCTTTCATTATAGCACCTAAAACATTGTACAATAATTTAGCTGTCTACAAATATATTTTTATCTTCATTAAACACTGTGCTCTCTCATTATGGGAATGTTACCTGATTTATCTTGATTTTTGGAGGAGTGCATCACATCTGAAGGTATTGAACAAGTCTGAGCTACCTTTCTAGAAAATTCTACAGTGTGACTATTGAATTTTTATTCTGAACTCCTCTTAACTCCATTGCCATCCTTGTGGTTTGCTGTCACACAGTGTCCAGTGATGACCTATAAAATGTAGAAACATCTATCTGACTGCCATAGAGAAGTCAGAATTGTCACCTTCTTTGATTCTCCATGAAACCCTCCTATGTTTTGCGTTGATTTATCCAGTTAATGTGCCCTTTCTATTTCTCCAGGTAAAGTCATGCATCTTCTTTCTTCTTGCTCTGCTTGGAATGTTGGTCAGCGTCTGCTGATATGCTGTATTTGAGGCTTGTACTGTACCACAGGTTGTGATTGATTTGCCACATGTGAGTATTTGCATTTCCTATTCATCCTCTGATGTTTCTTTGTTTTTCTTTGTAGCTGGGTTTGCTCTAATGCAAGTAGGATTAACATCTTCAAACTCTTATATCTGAATTCTCCTGAGGTCCTTCTGATCCTTTACTTGAAACTTTCTTCATTGAGGTACACTTGCCTTTCATGCAAGCAGATTTGTTAGATGAAGAAAGTTGTTGAGTAATATGGAGACTCTCATTCTTGATTTGGGGTATTTGTATCATTAGATATCCTCAGAAAAGATACACAATTATTTAGTCACCTTAAGGTGAAGTTTCGGTTTCCCTGTCTTGTAACAGTTGACACAGAAATAAATTCTGTGGGCCATTCAGCTTTGGCAGAAATTTTTTATTGTATGCTGGTGATTGGAAAAGATCCCATGTCTATACTACATATCTGGATGGATTGTGTTTCCTGAAAAAGATTTAGGAAAAACAAGCAAGTGAAGCTTCAACTTGGAAAATTTTGGTCATTCATTTATGTACCACATATATTTGATATATACTATGTGCTAAAAATATCCCAGTTACTTGGGTTATGGCATTAATAAGACAGTGTCTCTCTGTGGAGATATATTCAGTATAGAAAGAAAGATAGAAGTATTAAAATAACTATAATATATTGATTGATGTCATACCCATGATTGGGGTATGCATATGGAGCTGTCAATATGATCCAAGGTCCAATTTATTTCTTTATGCTGAGCGGGCCTAGAATATGTCAGAAGTCTGGCTTAGGATCACTCTTGGTCTTCCTTGGATCTGAAAACAGAAGATCTTTGATCTGACCTAACATTAATCATTTTGAAAAGTGATAAAGTAAAAGATTATGTATCAAGCTCAGGATAATGAACAGAAGTGGAAAAGGAATTAGAAAGTAGAAGTGTCTCAGTGTTAATTTTATCACCCACCCACCCACCTCCAAGAGAAGTGAATATTTCAAAACTGAAAGACTAGAGCTGTACCCAAAGGTCGTAGAGGGAAACCTAGTGATTCTCATTTTAGCATTTAAGACTAACTGGCATATGTTCCTGGCAATCTCATTGCATAAATTAGATTTTAAATAAATGAAGTAGGAAACATTCTCCGAAAATGAGGACATTCAAATTTAGAATTTCAAAATTGAGCATCATTTTTTTGACCCCTAAACAAGTTGCCTTTCAGTTTATAGAGTATGCTTTAATGTATTAGCATATAAACTGAGGAGTAAGTGGTTGAAAAAAAGATCTCAGGTTGTACAGTGGAGGCAAGGGAAGAAAGGGGAAACACATTAGGAAGAGTCAATGTGGAGTTAGATGCAGTGTGGGAATTTTGAGCGAATGTAATGAATTCTTGGTAGCTTATGGGACTAAAGCACAGAGCAATGTCAATGTGATTTCTGTGGGCTATAAGAGGAGACATGATAAAGCCAATGTGGGTTGATTAAAGAAATTCCTGAGTCTATGAACAAATATAATTGAAGCACTGGCTCCCAGACTCTTGTTAACTCTTTCCAGAGAGGCGAAGGTTCTATATCATAGGTACTCAGTCAATAATACTATTAAAAGCTAATATTTGTTAAGCTCTGACTATGAGCTAGGACTCTTGTAAGTGCTAACATATATTGTCATTTAATCTTTCCAACAACTCCAAGGAGTGGGGGATGTTATTCCCACCTTTAAAGGACAAAACAGGATGAATAATTGTCCTAAAGTCACACAGCTGGAGAGTGGACAAACCAGGATTTAGCCCAAGAAAACCCAGCTCCAGAGCTCTGTGAAACTCTTAACCACTCTGTGAAGGGTCTGGTGATATTTGGGTGTTAAGCCATTTTCATGGAACTCAGAATGGCATGGGAATCACTAAGTTAGATCTTGGCTTACTTTTGGGAGACTATGCCTACATAGAAAACCCAGAAAGCCACTCGTCAGAACAGGATTTATTGTGTCTCTGCTCCAGATTCATTTTCTGCATGCCGGATTAAACATTTCTCCCTAATAATGAGCACAGAGTGTGAAGCTCTGTCAGGAGAGAGCACTGAGGTACATTGCGTGAGAAGAGGACTTCTCTTCATGGTTTTGGTTGTTATGCTTTCTTCTGCATGTTCCTACTGCATGACTGGTCTGTGGTGTGAGTGTACTGGGACATTCAGTGGTGCTCTGCCCTGGCAGCACCCCCAGAGCATAGTACCTCAGATACCTCACAGCCATAGTCCAGGCCCAGGACCACTTTCATGTAGTTCTCCAGACATGAACACCAGGTACTACAAACCTGCAGTCATGCATGCCCTAAATACCCTGGCTTGTTCACTCACCAGTCTTGGCTCACTTGAGTTGGAGGGTTTTTCCTACCTGTTCAGCAACTGTGGATGAGCATTAGACTAGGCCAGCCAGTGAGCTTATCCAACATCCTGTAGTCTCCAACTCATGAAACTATACCTTCATCCATGAGGTCTGGACCCCATTGTTGGAGAGGCATCCCCTTCTAATTCTTTCTTTGCACTCTCACCATCAGCCCAAGATACCTGTGTCCTTTTTACATTTTTACAGATCCTTTGATTATAGTTTAATAAATTCTTAAATCAAGATTCCCCTTTTTGTGGTTTCTATTTCCTGATTGGATGCAGACTGAGAGAAAAGCCACTCAGCTTGGGTACTGTGGAATCTTCTGACACATATAAAGTACATACAGAGAAGCCTGCTTCTCACTCAGCACGGGAAATGGTGAAGGAAGCTCTCTCATATTGTGTGTGTGTGTGTGTGTGTGTGTGTGTGTGTGTGTGTGTGTGTGTGTGTAAATTTTGAAGTTGGGAGTACAGTGTACTTCCCAGATATTCTGCTGATGAATCTCTGTCCTAGGAAGAGAAGAATGAGGAACTGGGTTCCTACACATTAGACAATATTTCCTACTTAAATGCCAGATTGAGCAACTCACGGGCACAGAGTGAATCCAAAACCTTCCTTTGAAAGATTCAAGTCCATAAATCAATGACTAGATTACACTTTGTGATGCCTTTTGAAATTTAAAGAAAGATAATGTGTGTAACATTCTTCAAAAATTGACTAATTCAAGTATAATTCAGAACAATTTACTAATGTGCAGTGATTTATACAGAGACTTCGTTTTGCTTAAGAATTTCCAAATGGAATGCATGAGAGAGAATAGTCGAATTGAAATGACTCTTACAAGTTATGAAAAAGATGGGCTATCTTATGAAAAATGCTATCACCAGGGCATTCAAAGTGGGCACATGCTGACCTTACAGTCTCATGACATCCAGTCTGTGGGAACTGACTGCTCCTGTACATGTGCTGCAACCCCCTCCCCCTATTCCCCCCTGGATCTCAAATGTGACCTTAGCAGGAATAATGCTGGTGACAGGATAAGTAGAACAAATAGCAGTTTTTATGTAATGAGAATGGTCTTGGGGTAGGTGGTGTGTCCATATTTAGCACTCATCATCACAGTGTTCTAGTTTTATCTACCCTCATATACTCATTCCACCTTCCCCACTGCATTATAATGAAGAAAATTCCAGACATTATGTTAGGTTGAATTGTGAAATTGCTGAGATTTGAGATTTTCTGACCGAGAGAGATCAGTTTTGTATGATCAACTTAATGCTACTTTATCTGGGAGTACTTCAGTACCTATTTCAAAAAGGTAAGAGCTATTTTCAGATAGGGTCAGATACTATTTCACACTTAAAAATATGACAGATTCTTTCATATCAAATATCGAATTGATGTTCAAATTACATTAAATAGGGGCGCCTGGGTGGCTCAGTGGGTTAAGGCCTCTGCCTTCAGCTCAGGTCTTGATCTCAGGGTCCTGGAATCGAGCCCCGCATCAGGCTCTCTGCTCGGTGGGGAGCCTGCTTCCCCGCCCCCCTCTGCCTCTCTGCCTACTTGTGATCTCTGTCTGATAAATAAATAAAATCTTTAAAAAAATTACATTGAATATCTATCTTTTAATTGTTGTTCTGTCTGTAATTTTCTTCTCTTGTCTGGACCTAGTCAAGTTTTGATAAAAGGGTTAGGTTGACTTCATAAAGTGAGTTGGCAAGTGTTCTCTCCACCTCTGTTTAATGAAAGAGCTTTGTATAAACTTAGTAGCATTTGCAGTTTAAATGGTGATTGATTTTACTAGTGAGGCCATCCAAACCTGGAGTTGGTTTTCTTTTTGGGAAAGGTTTAAACTACAAATTTACTTTTTTCCAAAAGATACAGGCTATTCATATTTTCATTCTACCTGTGGCCAAATTGGTAAATTGTGTTTTGGAGGAGTTTTCCCATTTCAGATTATTGATTTTATTGGTAGAAAGCTGTTCACAATATTCACTTTTTATTATTTTTAGATCTGTAAAATCAGTAGTGGTTATTGTTGTTATTGTAATTTAATCCTGTTGTTAGAGAACATACTCTGAGTGATTTCAATCCTTTAAAAGTAATGAGATTTGTTTTATAGCCTGACATATGATCTTTCTTGATGCACTATCCATATCGACTTTAACAGAATGTATTTAAAGTTATCAAAGACAGTGTTGCATAAATATTAATTAAATCAAGATAACTTCAATTGCTATTCAAATATTCTTCATTCTTATTGAACTTCTTTTGTCAACCTGTCTATCAATTACTGACAAAAGAGTGTTGAAATCTACAACTAAGTCCATTTCTCTTTTTAGGATTTTTTTCCTTTCCATTTTTCCTTTATATATTTTGAAGATTGACCACTAGATGTATATTTATTCAGTATTCTGATGTTGTCTTGGCAAAATTACCTTTCTATGCTTATGAAATGCCTCTTTACTTTAAGTGCTACTTCTTGTCTTAAAGTCTTATGTTATTAGAGCCTCTCTACTTCCTTAAGTTTGATGGTTGAACTTTATAGTTTTTACCCTTTTACTTCTACTGATAGATATCTTTATTTTAAGATTTTATTTATTTATTTGATATATATATATATATATATATATATAGAGAGAGAGAGAGAGAGAGAGAGAGAGAGATCACAAGTAGGCAGAGAGAGAGGGGGAAGCAGGCTCCCTGCTGAGCAGAGAGCCCGATATGGGGCTCGATCCCAGGACCCTGAGATCATGACCCGAGCCGAAGGCAGAGGCTTAACCCACTGAGCCACCCAGGAGCACCCCCCCTTGCCCGATAGATATCTTTATATTTAATACATTTAGTAGTAGTTGATTAGGAATTTTTTATCCAGTTAACTAGATAATAAATTTTTTTTAAAGATTTTATTTATATATTTGAAACAGAGAGGGGTGGTGGGGAGGAGCAGAGACGGAGGGAGAAGCAGACTCCCTGGTGAGCAAGGAGCCTGACATGGGCTCAATACCAGGACCCTGAGATCATGACCTGAGCTAACAGCAGAGGCTTAACTGACTGAGCCACCCAGGTTCCCCTAGATAAGAAATTTTCTTAATTGAGGGAGTGTATTTATTGATATGGTTGGATTTAAGTTTATCAACTTATCAAGTTATCAACAAACTCTTTGTTGCCTTTCCTTTTTTCCTCTTTTCTGCCTACTTTAGGTTGATCAGAAAACATTTTCTAGTATTCTACCTTCTCTATTGGATTTTTGCTTTAATTTTGTATTTAGTAATTGTTCAAGTTATTATAATATACATCTTTAACTTAGTAATACTTCACCTTAATCTAAGAATTTTATAAAAATATAAATCAGTGTCAGGGTGCCTGGGTGGCTCAATCAGTTAGATATCTGCCCTTGGCTAAAGTCATGATCCCAGAGTCCTGGAATCTTGCCCCATATTGGGATCCCTCCTCAGTGGGGAACCTGCTTCTCCCTCTCCTTCTCCTCCTTTCCCACTACTCATGCTCTCAGTCTCTCCCTCTCAAATAAATAAATAAAATCTTAAAATATAAGTCTATGTGTCCCTCATAGAATCAATGAATCCCTTTCTTTTCTAGTGCTAATTTGGTCTTGTATTTTTACATATACATGTACTTAAACCCCAGAATACATAATTATTACTAATTTTCATTAAACATTTAACTATTTTAAAAAGAATTTATGGAAAAAATATCTACCTAAGTTTTACTGTTTCTAGTGCTCTTGTTTCTTCATTTAGGTATAATTTTCTATCTAGTGTCATTTCCTTTCAACCCACAAACCTTTCTTCTGCATTTCTAGTGAGAGTCTTTCAGCTACAAATTCTTTCAGTTTTCCTTCATCTGAAAACATCTTTATTTTAAAATGATTTTTGAATAATATTTTTATTGGGTATAGAATTCTAGGATGTTATTTATTCAATATTTTAAAGATTTTGTTCCATCAGATTTTTTTTTTTTTTTTTGATTGTTTCTGATGAGAAGCAAGCCATCATTCTTATGCTTGTTTCTTTGGTTGCTTTTATGATTTTGTTGTTCTTGATTTTTTAGGAGTTTGAGTATAACATACTTAGGTGTGGTTTTTATCATATTTTTTGCTTATAGTTTGCTGAGCATCTAGGATCTATTGGTTGATGTCTTTAATCAAAGGTGGGAAAATTTCAGCCGGTATTCTCTCCAAGTATTTTTTCTGCCCCATTTTCTTTTTTCTTTCCTTTTGAATCTCCAATTTTATGTACAGTTTTCTTTTTCTCTTGAATATAGGTTACATTTTCCTGATGCTTGGTTTACACAGTAATCTTGATTATACAGATACTGTGACTGAAGTATAGATATTCTGGATTCTGTTAACTTCTAAATGGTATTTCTCAGGCAATTAAATTATGGGTAGGTCATCTTGACACTGGGAAAGCTTAGATATAGTCTCTGTTATTTCAGTTTTGTCTATGATCTTAGGGTAAGGCCCTTCCTGAGTCCTGAACATGTTCTTTCTTTTATGATATTGCCCTTCTAAGATTTTTAAAGTAAGTCTGAGTTGTTTGCCAATCCCCTTTAACATGGCAGGACTTGAACCCTGAAGTCATCCTTTCCAACACTGAGCAGCTGTTGAAAATCTCTACTCAACTCCTCAGCCTTCCAACCCTTCCAGTTCTTCCAGTTTGAAACTTGCTTTCTACTTTTGCCTTTTACATATCCAGATCAGAAGATCAAGATTTGAATGATATTTATATGTAGAATTTGGGGCTCCTTCTGTTTTTGTATCCTTATTTTGGGTTTCTCTCCTTAATCGCATCTCTTTGGCAGCTCTGAGTTCTTCCCTTATTCCTTACCAGATGAGACTATGACTTTTCACTTGAGATCTATCCACCATGTACTGTGAACAGAAGAATCCCCTCCAGGGAAGATCTGGTTTAATGTGGATCTCACCTAATTTGTTTCATTGCTTTAAGGGTCACACCCCCTCCAATTTCTCCCTGCTTTTGTTTGTTCTCCAATGACTTCAACATTATTTTCTTTTTTTTTATCTTGATGAGAGTTTGTGGTCCGAGGCTTAGACTGATATAAGCTAGTCTATCATTTTTGGAAGTGATACTCCCTAACCATCTACTTTAGTCTTTTATTTGAACCAGGACAACATCCTCCTATCTTATCTCTCTACTTATAATCCTTCCACACACTCCTCTGCTCATACCTTTGTATATAGGACATTCAGAGTAGATTTTCTGAAAAAAAAAAAAAAAGAACAAAAACAATTTTGATTTTTTTTCTGCCCCTCTATAAACTATCCTAGAGCTTCCTTTTGCTTCCAATTTAAAGTGCACACTACTTTTCTAGGTATTAAATAAGACCTAAAATATTTAATAATTTAAAAGTGCTCCATATTGTGTATATCAGGTGAATTTATATCAAGTTTACCTTTCTAGCCATATTGCCTGATAATGCCTTCCACTTGTTTCTATATTTCTGATTTCCTGTAAAACTCATTTTTGCCAAATATGGCATGCTTGTATGGAACCATTCGTTCTCTCATTGTTACATTATATGTATATGTAACATTATAGGTACATGTACATAGACCTGTATTAGTTTCCAAAGGCTGCCATAACAAAACAAACTGGGTGGCTTAAAAAAATACAAGTTATTGTTTCTTAGTTCTTGGGGCTAGAAATCCAAAATTAAGGGGTCAACAGGATCATGTTCTCCCTGAAAACTCCAAGGGAGGATCCTATATGGATTCATCACTTCAGTATTTGCCTCCATCAATAGCTAGCATTTTCCCTCTGTGTCTACCTTTTTCTCCTTTTATAAGGACATCAGTTTTAACATTAGGTCCTACCCAAATGCAGAATGAGTTCCTCTTAACTTCATTACATCTGCAAACACCATGTTTTAAAATAAGGCCACATTTATAGGTTCCTTGGAGGTATAAATTTTGGGGTAGAATGGCATATCTAAATTTTATTTGCCTTTTCCAAACAACTTTATTCCTTGAGTACCTTTCTGATATTTTCATAAATATTTCTCCTTCCATTGAGGAATGCTGTGTCATCCACATATAGCATGGGTTTGTTTTCCTGCCTGTGTCCTCCAACAATTTTGAGTCCTTGGAGAAATATTGGTTTATCATTCATCTTTGCTTCTCCAGAGCCTTCTTCAATGCCTACCTTAGAGTAAATGCTTAATAAATATTTGATAAATGAATGGTTTTTAAGGGAAAAAAGGGCCTGTCTTATCCCTCATTCCTTAAAACCCTCAAGCACTATTAACTTTCATACTACTGGCCTGTCCCTGTCAGCCACAATTTTATTTTCACCAAGATGAAAAGAAATTGAAGCCATATTCTTGGTAAATTAGAAACATAAACTTTTGTATCTGTATGGACTCTCTGAGTCTAAAAAAAAAGATAGAAACATAATGTAAATCTAAAAATGTTACTGAGAATGTTAGTAATGATATTGACTTAATTCTGTTCACCAGGGGAGGACCATGACTGAACTCAGTGTGTTGAAAAGTTCAGAGACATTAATCTTCTTATCTGTGCCCCAGAACTCCCCCTGCAAAGACAAATGAGCAAGCATTGATGAATGCTGGTTCATTAGGAGAATTTAAAAATGCAATTTGTCTTCATGAAAAGGAAGTATTTTTACATTTTCCATTTTACAATGAATCAGTGAAAAGAAATTTTCAACCATTACCCTTTGACTTAGAATGGCCTTTGTGAGCAACATCTCAGTGTAGTAATAGACTTACTTTGGGGTATATCTTGACAAAAAGATGCTTCCTAGAAAAACAATATCAACAGTATACAGGCCTTTTTGAGACTCTTACATAACAATATTTTTATAGTTTTAAATGCTCCCTTTTGTTTAACCTTCTAAGAGACAAGAAAAGTAAAAGCTGAAAATAATAACAAACAAAACAGCAAAAATAGCATACCTTTAAAAGGAAGTTTTCAGGCTTATGCTAGAGTAAATATATAAACATTCCAATCTTGTATTTTTTTCCATATCTACATAAGATGTTAAAATACTTTGTCCCTCTTGTCTAGCATGAAAATCTGAAAGGTCCCTACTGACCCAGACATAATTACTCTGCTCTAAGAGGGATATAGAATTTAAACAAACAAAGCCTTAATATCACACAGTATTTTTTAGTTAACCATTAAGTAAATAGAAAATGAAATTATACAGAAATCCTCATCATATGATGTCTGATTAATGAAAGACATTGTAGTTCCTTTATATGAGAGTATCCAATCAAGTAATTATTTTTCACATGCAACTTTTGCTGCAATTGTTAAATATATTTTAGTGTCTTTTGAAATCAGTCACAAGTTTGGGGGGGTCACTGGCTATTCCCTTGTGTATTGTCTTGTCTTTTCTTTTTTTTGCACTTGGTTATATCTATAGTAAATTTGTTATCAGTAATCTTTTCAGCTTTAGGGCCATAAGAATCACCTGGTGAACTTTTAAAAATTCTGCCCCAGCTAAGAGGTCCTTCTCAATAGGAAATGGATTGAGGCCTGGAATTTTGCACTAAAGAAAGATAGGTGATTCTAATATGACCAGTGTAGGGACAATATTTTGAGAAAGTTTGATTGTTTTTTCTCAACTAAGTATGTTATCTATATATAGATCTCCCTTTCCTCCTTCCAGAGGAACACACAAAGTTTTGTTGTTGCATTAGTGAGTTTCTCTCATATCTTTTTAGCTTTACATGTGCTGAGAATTTTTTTGGAAATGACCAGCTGGCTCCAAATGTCACCTCCTTTACCTAGACCTTCCATTTCTTTAGACCCTTGTTCTCAGTTGAATACTTCATTTCCTTCAACCTTGAGAATCAGTTTTATAGAGTCTCAAAATCCTTTTTCCCTGGGTCCTTGGCCTCTACAAAATTCAGCTCCTCAACTCAAGTGCCCACCATCTGGAAAAAAATCCTGCTTACATTTCTCCACCTCATCAGCTCTCCATATGGCTTTGGAACTCAGTTAAAAAAACATCGCCTTCTTCTGTGTTAAGGATCTCTTGATTTTCACCTATCTTTGAGTTATAATTTATTTTTATCTTAACATCTGCTAACCTTGAAGACCATTTTTTAAAAAGATGGTTTAACTCTTGGTTGGTGGTATGGATTTTAAGATTGATTACCAAGGATTGCAATACTAATCATGTCAGGGAAAGACAAGCTCTCTCTCCCTTGCAGTGTAACTGCATCTATACAATCTGTTTGTCTGGTCATTGACCCGAAACTGCACCTTTACGTTTGGTCAGTATAACATCTTCTAGAGCCATTTGATATATAAACTGGTTTTAGGATGATGGCACATTATTTTTCTACCTTTCCTTCTTTTCATGGGAGACCCTTCTGGAAGAAGATCTCCACTCAGCATCTTAAGGAGTGTGAAATGTGATATGATCAGGAAGGAAATGGAAGTAAATTGCAAATTTGTATGAAAAATGAATGTCATGAAATATTTCACCAAGAAGTGATTCAAGGCAGAGGAAGCAAAAAATGTGAGAAAAAGACATTGGGAGCAATGATGCATGAAATGTCTAAAACCACAGAGGAAATGCCTGACAAGATAGGTAGTAACAAGGAGAACAACATATCAAAGACTGGGAGGGAACAGCCCTTGAGGAAAGATAAGAGGGTTGAAGAGAAGGAGTTACTGCGTGTCTGGGAAGGTGTTTAATATACTCAGCTGGGTAACACCCTAAGGGAAAAGATCACAGAATTTATCCAAAAATACTCTGTCATTATGGACTAACACTACCATCAGAGAAAGAATGTTGGTGGAATTACTTAGACAGCTTTCTTCTCTCTGAGTTGTAACTTTTTTCACCAAGATATTGATCAGGAACCCCTAAGGAATTGAATTAAAGCCGACAGTGTAATAAGCATTTGGGGAGTGAATATTCTGTGCACCATAGCTATTGAAATATTTTACTAGCTTTCCATTCTTAAGGGCTCACGGGGAGAGAAAATGCTACCAGCATAGACCCTGGTGGTGTTTCCTCTGAACCAGGTGGGAAAGAGATGGTGAATTCTGAAGTAATTCACATTTATAGTGAAATCCTATTGCGACAGGCTGCCTGAAGCCTTTATTTCAGGGAATTTTTTTAGTTCTGCCTGCTCCTGTTGCTGCTGCTGCTGTTTCTAAATTTCCCAGTGCATTGAGACTCTTCCCTCTCAGCTCTGCCTTCTCATGTTTTCTGTAATCGATGTAGGTATATGGTTGGAGGTAGAACCAGCTCATCCCCTGGGACAGATGTGTGACTCCGTCACACTCTGGAACACTTCCCTCCTTACCACTTAGCCTGCCTGCCTTCTATGTGAAGACAGTTCTTCCTGCATAGAAGCTCCTGATGGGAATTAAATCACCTCACTGTCTTTACCAGGAAAGAATGAGCAGAGACAAGGAGAGAGGATCTTGAGTTCTCTCTTAAGTCCCTGTATTGTGAACTGGTTCCTATAGAATCTACATTTATTTCCCTGTTGGCTGACTGCCTTAAAGCATCCATATGAGTGTTCTGATTTTGAAAGCTAGAATCCTTTGACCTGTAGCCCTGGTTAATTTTTTTTCTTTCATTTAAATCAAAACTGACAGAAGGAAGAATAGACTAAAAGAGTTATTTTCCTTTGCTGCTTAATGGGATATGAAGCCTCAGCTTAAGAATGAAAATAAAACTTTCCACTTGGGTAAACATAATTTTCTCCCTTTTTCCCCCAGAAATAATCCCATTCATTTACAAGTATGTAGTAATTTAGTATAAAATAATTCCCCTTCAACATCTTCTGTTGTAATTACTTGGCTATCTCCTTACTTCCCTTCTTCTGTGAATTTTGGACCATCCAGAGACTGAGCTGGCAATACAACTGTGAGGAGGCTGAAGGGATGGGCACAGAGCCCTACAATGCCCCAGGAAGCCACAGGCTCTTAATACCACCCAGCTTAGCTATCTCTGTAGGGTTGCTATCAGACCCAAAGATGGAGGAACCCTGGAACATTGCCCTCCAAGCCATGGGAATTTGTGCTTTTTCTTGGGGGAGTCTGGGAGTGCATCTCTGATGTTTGGAGACAGTGATGTGCATATCCAGGGGAATCTTTGGCTAGTCCAGTGAGGAGCAAAAGTGATCAATGCAACTGTAGGGGAGCTTCATACACAGATAACTTTGGAAATGCTTTATCTCAGGCTCGGTGTCTTTTTTTCCTTCATGTACACCAGTTTTTTGCTCAAATAATAAGGAGAAGAGGCAGAGAATTTATCATTTAAAATTATCTGCAAGTCCCTTATGGGGCTCAATTAGTCTTGGGTTTTGTCATTCTTAACATTCACTAAGCTGCAGTTTTTCTTTTGAGAGCTTATTCTGCATATATTAATGTGCATTAAAATGTAACAAAAAGTTTGGGATGGGGTTGAAAACACCACGTATATATAGGCATATCAAGATTTCATTTCTCTTTTGTGGAAGAAACTCAAAGTTTCCTACAGCTTGTTTAATATTGAAACTTAATGAGTCTACCTAGGGCTATTCCTGAGAAACTAATGCTAGGCTTTGCTAAGGAAGGGGCCAGACCCTAGGGCATTGGAAGAGAACAGCTAACCAGACTTTAATATAGAAAAATAGATAAATAGGGTGATAATTCAATTGGAAGGCAATGTACCTATCGTGCACCAAGAGAAAGCACAGCTGGAGGATTTGAAAGTGATTTGGAAGCAAAAACTCTCATTGAATTACAGACAAAAAAATCAAGTTAGGGGTTAGCAGTAGAGTGAGACCTGGTTGTGAGGTTGTAGAAAAGAGAGTGCCAGCTCTTCTGTTGTAAGCCAGAATTCCTCAGAGAGGCCAGCTTACCTCAGAAGTTTGCTTTGGGTTAAATCTAAGCCAACATTCTAACACACACACATACACACACACACACACACACACACACACACACATGCACTCAGATGAAAAATTGTTCTTGATTTACTTGGGAGCCACATCTCTGGGGATTGACCCTGAGGCTGTTACTGAAACCAGTATTGTTCATAAGCCATTGATGGATGACAGTTTAACCTGGCAGGCATGTGATGTCACAGAGCAACCAGCTAAGGGGAAATAGCTTTCAAAAAAGACATTACAGTTTACATTGAGTTCGTACAGGCATAGATTAAGAAGGGTAATGGAAAAAAATATCTGTAAGATGCTTAGTCTTTGTCTCTGGGGTGATTTGGAATCTGTGGGAGAAATCCTTAATTTTGGATTATCTCCATGGCACCAACTGATTTCTTGGTTGTGCATTTTAGGTCAAATGGATGTTTGTTCTGTGCTCCTGTAACAGAAAGATCAAAAGTGAAGTAGACACACACTGTTTCCTTCAGGTTCTTACAGTCTAGAAGTGTGAGGGCAAACAATGAGAATATAAACCCTAATTTGGTGAGACAAAAGTCAGGGTCAAAATGCTCCCATCAAAGGGAGGAATACCCAACTTTTGTATCAACATGGGCAGGACTGGAGGAGATTATGCTGAGTGAAATAAGTCAAGCAGAGAGTGTCCATTATCCTATGGTTTCACTTACTTGTGGAGCATAAGGAATAACATGGAGGACATTGCGAGATGGAGAGGGGAAGTGAGTTGGGGGAAATCGGAGGGGGAGACAAATCATGAGAGACTGTGGACTCTGAGAAATAAACTGAGGGTTTTGGAGGGGAGGAGGGTGGGACTTTGGGTGAGCCTGGTGGTGGGTATTCAGGAAGGCACATATTGCATGGAGCACTGGGTGTGGTGCATAAACAATGAATTCTGGAACACTGAAAAAATAAAACAGAATAAAATTAAAAAAAAAGAGAGAGGCAGTAAAAAAGTGTTGAGAGTTTGGAGGAGTGAGATGTCAATTTTTTTATTGCTGAGAATGTCAACTCTTCAGTGGCATTGTTTGTCTTCTGTACTCTTTGTAGGTATTAAACTGTAGATTTCCCAGAAGCTGTTTTTGGAAGAATATAAAGATGAGTTTTCTAGATTATTTACCTTTGTCTCATTTTTCAAAGGCAATTCTTCTTCCATTTTCTTCCACTAGAGCAGCCTGTTCACCTTCCATTGCTGATTGTTGAAAGGTTGTCTATATAGAAATGTGTAGCCATAATGCCTCCTAAGAAGAAAGGTGGAGTTCAGCTTTTGGATCCCCAGTCCTCAGTTGGTCAGTGCCTGGTAATGCAGAACCTGGCTCGGTCTTTGCTCTTCAAAGACTTTGGATGCAAGTGAAAGAGCTTCAGTAATATTGGAAAGGAATCTCCTGGTACATGTTTAATTAGCAATGTAGTGGCTCTGGAAATCAATTCATGGCTTGGTGCTCTAACCATTAGAGGAAAGCCAGACTGCTTTAAACTTCTCCAAACTGTCAGTACATTGTTTCTGGCACTCACATTTCCAATTTTATGTATTTCCTTGATTTATACTTTTTTTTGTGCACACATTCTTATCCTTTTATAGCTCCTTAAGAACAGGATATATGCCTGAATTATCACTGTATGCTTAGTAATTCCTAGAACAATGAAAGGGTTTAATTATGTTCTGGAATAGCGGGGTTAGCTGATGAAAGAATATAGATTTATTCATGGGTATTTTTAAAACTTTCTGTAGACTTTGAATATTATTTCAAAATTGTTTAAAAAAAACCTATTTTGACAATCAGGTCACATTATTTCAACTCTCTGAAACTTGGTTTTCTTTTACCTCCATATGGGTCATTGAGACTTCAGATGTGGAAGTGCCCAGTACTGACATTTTAGGATTTTGCAGGTCACCCATGAACTGAACTGCTTAAATAAATGTTGAAATACAGATAACTTTTCTGCAAAGGGTCGTATGTAGTAGCTCTCTTCTACCTGGAGTGTGCACTTACTTGAAGATACACAAGAACTGTCCAGGGACACCTGGGTGGCTCAGTTGTTTAAGCATCTGACTCTTAATTTTGGCTCTGGTCATAATCTCAGGGTCCTGAGAATTGAGCCAGACTCAGTTCTAGTGGGGAGTCTATTTGAGGATTTTCTCTCTCCATCCTCTTCTGCCCCTCTTCCTGCTTATGGGTGCATGCCCCTCTCTCTCAAATGTGTGTGTGTGTGTGTGTGTGTGTGTGTGTGTGTGTGTTTAAAGGACTGTCTGGAGCTGTGTGGGAGTATATACTTTAGAGTAGTTTAAAGATTTATGTATCTTCTTTCCTAAAATTGATCTTTGTAAAAATTTCTTTGCATTGCGACTCTTTTATTCCCACTTCAGTCTTCACAATTTTCCTGTTCGCATTTAGTGAAATCTATTTCTCATCCATAGTGACTCTCACTGTGGTTTGTTGCCTGGGGAGGTAAAAACTTCTGAGGCATCAAACAAGGGGCCAGAAGGGAATGTCTTGCTTCAAAGAGAAGTCCTGAGAAAGCAAAGCATGAATGCAGGGCCCAGCTTCATCCAGGTGGCAAACTCCTGGCAATGCTCTGTGCCTTTTCTACCTGTTAATCTGTATTTGAATTATAACTCAGAAGAGAGATGCTTGCCGTTAAGTAACTTATTAATAAGTGTATTTGAACTCAAAAAAGTTGAAGTCAGGATTTCTCTGACCAAAAAAAAAAAAAAAAAAGTTCTTATTTGACTGATTAACTCAATGCAAAAATTTGTCTTGCCCAATAGGTCACATGAAAGATTGTATACATCAGATGAGTACGATAATCCTTCAGCTCCAAAGTTTTAACAAGCAGCACATATGTAAAGCACATTCAAAACATGCACTAGACTAGAAATTATAGACTTTGTGATTACACATTCTTATAAAAAATGTTAATGTCCACTTAATACTATGGAAGAGGGTTTTCCAACACTCTAGTCGGGGACTCTAGAAACAAAGGTTTAAATTCAGGGAAATGTAGAAACTGCAGTTAGCATTAGTTCCACTTTTAGGTAATGATAAACAGTTGGGAAAAGTATACTCCATGTGGACTTACCTAATTACCCCCTATTAGAACAGACTTTGGAGGAAATCCTTTGGGGAAAAGGTCCACTGACAAGTACCCTGGCAGCTGCACATGCCTATAAGAAAATCACTCAGCAGGCAGATAGGTTCCTCCATACATCTGGGATTTCAATGCCAAGTTAGCCCTCTGCACTCACCATCCATTCTACCACATTTTCCTGATCTCCTTATTCTCTACCCTAATGTTTTAAACCATTTTGACTTCTTCCAAACCTATAGTTTTACCTCCTCCTCCATTTGCTCTCAACAAATGACCTTGTTTCTTGCCTCACAAAGAAGTAAAGGTGATTCTGGTGATGAGTCTCTCACCTTGTGCTACCTGTCTTACATCTCCATTCTGGTTTTTCCCCAGTTCTTAGTAGTAAGAGGCCCTTTCTTGCGTGTAAGACCAATCTCCTCTTGACTTATGACTTTGCTCTTTCCTGTGTCTTCCTCTTTTCCCCACTTTTTCCAGTAATGACTGAAACACTGAAGTTTTTCCTGTCTTCAACAAGCAAATGAACAGTACTTATTTTTACACAATACATTGTCTCTTAAGTGTCATCTTTCCTTTGCAGACATCTTTTTTTAATCTCTTTCCACCTCATAGCTAATTTCTAAAGGATTGTTAACTTGTAACTTTTATACATCTCTAACTTCTATTCATTTACTAGCCTGACTCCTATCCCTGTCTTTGCAGAAAGAATACTTTTGCCTAGGATCCCATGGACCTACATGATACTAAATTCAATAAGAATGTTTTAGTCCATAGCCTCCTAGATACTCCAGGAGTATCTGGTTCTATTGGCAATTACCCTTTTCTTTAAATCTATGTGCTTTGCTCTTGACTTCTATGATGCCATATTCACAGGCTTTCCTTATATTCCCCTCCTTTCTACTCAAGAATATAGAAACACTCAGTACTACATCCAAGGATACCTGACTTGAGTTGTGTAACATTTCCCCACAATGAGGCCTCCTTTCTTTTACATTCTATATGATCTTCCTAAATAATCTCACTCATTCTCATGGTTTCAATTGCTATTTATGTGCAACTGGCCCCCAAATTTCAAATTCTATGCTTCAAACTCATGCATCTTCTTGGTGATGTGGCATCTCCTGTTAGACATCTCAAAGGCATCTCAAATTCATGTCCAAGACTGAACTTATATTTTTGCTCCCAAATCTGGTCATCTATACTTATAGCAAATGGCACAAACACGTATCCATTTACAGAAGGCAGAAACCAAGTACTCTCTTGGTTCCTGCTTTACTTTCAACTTCAGATATAAATCATTGGTAAGATTTGAACCACTAAATGTCTCTTATATCCATCTCTAGCTTATTTCACCAGCCTAGTCTAAGCATAATTTTCTGTAAAATACTTATGTCTGTGTTAAGTAAAAATGATGGCATTATCTTCTGGAGTTTACAATGTATGGGTGGGTAATAACTATGACAACTCCTGCATATGGAAAATAAATACACTAAGGTTTGAGTTTTCTACATTTTATGTAATAATACAATATTAACTCTAAATATACTTTAAAAGATTAAGGATGTGTATTTTAATCTGTAGAACAACTATTAAAAAATAGTGTTAAGAAAGCTTCTGTAAAGGAAATAGTCAACAAAACAACGAGGCAATCCACAGAATGGGAGAAGATATTTGCAAATGACAGTACAGACAAGGTGCTGATATCCAAGATCTATAAAGAACTCAAACTCAATGCACACAAAACAGATGAAACAAAACAAACAAAACAAACAAAACAAACAAAACAAAAAAAAAACAAAAACACATGTCAAAAAATAGGCAGAAGACATGATAGACACTTCTCCAAATAAGACATACAAATGGCTAACAGACACATGAAAAAATGTTGATCATATTTAGCCATCAGGGAGCTTCAAATCAAAACCACATTGAGATACCAACTTACACCAGTTAGAATGGCCAAGATCAACAAGACAGTAAACACCAAGTATTGGAGAGGATGTGGAGAAAGGGGAACACTCTTATGCTGTTGGTGGGAATGCAAGTTCATGCAGCCACTTTGTAAAACAGTGTGGAGATTCCTTAAGAAATTAAAAACAGGGGCACCTGGGTGGCTCAGTGGGTTAAAGCCTCTGCCTTCGGCTCAGGTCATGATCCCAGGGTCCTGGGATAGAGCCCCGAGTCGGGCTCTCTGCTTAGCAGGGAGCCTGCTTCCCTTCCTCTCTCTCTGCCTGCCTCTCTGCCTACTTGTGATCTCTGTCTGTCAAATAAATAAATAAAAATATTAAAAAAAAGAAATTAAAAACAGAGTTTCCCTATGATTCTGCAATTGCACTGTTGGGTATTTACCCCAAAGATACAGATGTAGTGAAAAGAAGGGCCATCTGTACCCTAATGTTCATAGCAGCAATGGCCACAATCACCAAACTGTGAAAAGAACCAAGATGCCTTTCAACAGATGAATGGATAAAGAAGATGTGGTTCATATATACAATGGAGTATTATGCCTCCACCAGAAAGAATGAATACCCAACTTTTGTATCAATGTGGACAGGACTGGAAGAGATTATGCTGAGTGAAATAAGTCAAACAGAAAGAGTCAATTTTCATAGGGTTTCGTTTATTTGTGGAGCATAAGGAATAACACGGAGGACATTGGGAGATGGAGAGGAGAAGGGAGTTGGAGGAAATTGGTGGGGGAGACAAACCATGAGAGACTGTGGACTCTGAGAAACAAAACGAGGGTTTTGAAGGTGGGGGTGGAGGGGTTGGGCGAGCCTGGTGGTGGGTTTGAAGGAAGGCACATATTGCATGGAGCACTGGGTATGATGCATAAACAATGAATTCTGGAACACTGAAAAGAAATAAAAAAAAAAAATGACATCTTGCTGTTAGCAACCACATAGATGGAAGCAGAGGTGTTATGCTAAGTGAAATAAGTCAGTCAGGGAAAGTAAAATACCATATAATCTCACTCATATGTGGAATTTAAGAAATAATACACATGGACATAGGGGAAGGGAAGGAAAAACAAGATGAGAGAGGGAGGCCAATTATAAGAAATCCTTAACTGTAGGGAACAAACTGAGGTTTGTTGGAAGGGAGGTCCTTGGGGGACGGGTTAACTGGGTGATGGGCATTAAGGAGGGGACTTGATGGAATGAACACTGGGTGTTATATGCAACTGATGAATCCCTGAATTTTACTTCTGAAACTAGTAATAAAGTGTATGTTAATTAAATGGGATTTCAATAAATGAAATTTATTTAAAAAAGAAGTATAGGTAAAAAGTCAATAGATTAAAATGGGGTCATAAAAGATCTTTAAATAAAAGCAGGAAAGGAAGACCAGTGGAAAAGAAACTTCAGGGAGCAAACCAAAACTAAATAACAAAACGATAACTTTGAATCCATTGGCACCAATACTTCAATGAAGTATTAATGGAGTAGATGCTCCAATTAATTAAAAGGCAGAGATTATAAACCTTACTAACCTGCTATCAACAAGAGAGATATTTTAAATATAAAGGCACAGATATTTTGAAAGTAGTTAGATGAAAAGAACATACAGTGGAAATAGGAAGGCTGAAGTGGCTGTATTAATATCAGTTAAAATAAGCTTCAAGGTAAAGAGTATTACCAGAGATAAAGATGAACATTTCATAATGCTAAGAGGGTCAATTAATAAAAAGGACAGTCTTAAACATCCTTGCCACTTATTAGTTGTATGACCATAAGACCCTGAGCCTCAGTTTTCTTATCTGTTAGATGTATTATAGCATGTCTGGACAGGTATGTTAGATAATATATATGTAAATAAATATTAATAAACAAGAAAGCAAATAGCATTTGTATATCCCTTGACACATAGTAGGTTTTCAATGAACATTAATTCTTCTTCTCACAAAATGTGCTCAGTTTGGACTCAGAGAGGCTGAAAAGAATAATGAGTAATTTTGTTACATAGATAACTCAAATCTATCAAAGCAGAATAATATAAAGTACATATGATACAATAAAATTTTTTTTAATGATGGCATTACTTAGATGGAGGTTTTACTGGTACTTTTTCTAGAGATGCTAGAATTGGGGGAAAATATAATTGAACAGCAGTTTTCCCTTTTTAAGGCAAAAGTAACAAAAGCTAATCTTAACCCACATGTATTAGTATTATTATTATTACAATTTTTTTTTGTGTGAGAAAGAGACCACACATGCAAATGGGGAGAGGGAGAGAAGGAGAAGAAGAGAATCTCAAGCTGGCTCCATGCTGGGCGTGGGGCTTGATCTCGCAACCCTGAGGTCATGACCTGAGCTGAAATCGGAGTCAGACACTCAACCAACTGAGGCACCCAGGTGCCATTTAACCCAAATGTATTCTTTTGGGGATGCTTTTTCTCTCAGGCAGAATGACAAGGAGTCGCTTCTTTAGTACAGCTTCTAACATCACAAACCACTATTAGCACAACCATATTACCTTTTTTTTTTAAGATTTTATTTATTTTTTTGACACACAGAAAGAGAGATCACAAGTAGGCAGAGAGGCAAGCAGAGAGAAAGGAGGAAGCAGGCTCCCTGCTGAGCCTCGATTCCCAGGACCCTGGGATCATGACCTGAACAGAAGGCAGAGGCTTAACCCACTGAGCCACCCAGGCACCCACAATCATATTACTTTTAATGAGTGTTATACATCTCAAGCATCTCAAATGCATGTGTAATCTTAGCCACAGTTTCTGGAAGTACATATTCTTTAACTTTAACTTACATGTGAATTGGAGTCCATTAAGTGTTTTCTTCTAGTTTACACAGCTCTTACATGGCACACACAAGGTAGTTCAACCTTAAGTCTAGCTTCTTAAATTATATTGCTTGCAAAAATAGGTTATACTTGGGGCATCTGGGTTGCTCAGTAAGTTAAGCATCTGCCTTCAGTTCAGGTCATGATCTCTGGGTCCTGGGATCAAGTCAGGATCCCTTCTCAGCAGGGAGTCTGCCTCTCCCTTTCCCTCTGCCCCCCACCTCTGCTCTCTCTTTCTCTAATAAATAAAATAATATCTTTTAAAAATGGATTATCCTTTCCCTAAATGTTTTTTAAAAATTGAAACTTTGTAGCATCTCCAGAAACTGGATCATATTTTAAAACAATTTTAAATGAAAATTGTAGTCATTTTTGAGGGTCACAATGGGATTTTAAACAGCAAAATCAAAACTTAGTTTCTCCTAAGCTCTGAAGTGGACTTATAGGAAATAGATGGAGGAAAATGGCCACATGTGGCCTAAAATGTGCAGAAAAACATCTATGTCCAATTAGGTAGTAACTAAAAAATTCAATATGTAAAGTTGAATTTAATGCCTATTTCTCCTTCAGAAAATTTTGTGAATAGGAATTTCACAGTCAACTCTGAGATTTAAGGGGAAATTCCTGTACTGGAAACATATTATTATTTGTTGATCTTGAGGTCACTTTTCTAATTTCATGGAAATTAAGTGTATGTGAATCAGTCATCCAAAGTGGAAAATTTCTTCTACTTTGATGATGATGATATAGTGCAATGATAAACATTTCCTATTTACTGAGCAATTATTATGTGCCAGTCACTTTGTTAAATGCTTTCCATACATTATTCAATTTGAAACTCGTGAATTTTCAATGAGACAAATATGATTGTTATCCACATTTTAAAGATAATGAAAATTAAACTAGTAGAGGTGAAATGACTTAAGTTACACAGTACATGGTAGAATGCAATGACAGTATAGCTGCTTGCCTATGAAAGGCTCTATGTTGAATTATTTGTACAGATTAGAAATTTCACTTCACATAATTGTATATAGAGCCCCATTTTCTTTTTCATATGATCTCCAATGGCTAGTAGGGTTACCTTGACTTGAAAGCATAGAAAATGTATCAAATTTAGAAGACAATTGGAGCCAGGATGACCTGGAATGAACAGCTTAGTTCACTTACACAACAAGCCTTGAGAAGAATGGGTTGTCATTCAATGGGCTTATTTTTCTGTGCTTCTTTTCACCAACACACATCAGTGGCACATCAGAACTTGGGCAGGGCTATTAGGCAAGGTGGTCACTGACAGATAAAGTCTCAGACTTAGATGTTAGGTCTTTCCATGTTAGAAAACTAATAGCATTGTTTTGGTCCTCATCCTGATTCTTCTGTCTGCTGACCAGACAAGATTTTGACAAGTCATTTCTTACAGCATCTATTTCCCTATCTGCAAAATGGGAACTTCCTTTTAGGGCTATTATTCTGATAAAGCAGATTATTCACTTAAAGTGCGTAGTATTGCATGGAGCACTGGTGTGGTGCATAAACAATGAGTTCTGGAACACTGAAAAGAAATAAAATAAAAAGTGCTTAGTATGATGTCAAGTATATAGTAAGCATGCAAAATACACGTTAGATTTTTTTTTTTAAAGATTTTATTTATTTATTTGACAGAGAGAAATCACAAGTAGGCAGAGAGGCAGGCAGAGAGCGAGAGAGGAGGAAGCAGGCTCCCCGCCAAGCAGAGAGCCCGATGCGGGACTGGATCCCAGGACCCTGAGATCATGACCTGAGCCGAAGACAGAGGCTTAACCCACTGAGCCACCCAGGCGCCCCCACACGTTAGATATTATCATATCATTATTTTCATCATTATTGTCATTTGCTTTGGAATGTACTCCATGATGTCATAGATAAAACTTGGGAATCTATGACAATTTTGGAAAATTGTTAAATAATTTGGGGACATCTATATCCTTCCTGGGGACTTGATAACACTTTGCAGTTTGGTTCTGCTGTGTGATATGCCTATGATGTCTTCACATGCATTGTGTTGGTAAAGAAACACACTAAAAGCATAAATGGTTTCATGTAGAAGATAGGTAAACACTGTCTAAAGTGGTGATTTATCCTGTTTCTTTGCACAATTCTTCCTGGAAGGTTTCTTGAAAGAGACTTGAGGCATGAGTTGGAAATCATTTTATAAGAATTTCTGATGTAAGGGGGCCATAGTGAATGATGTGAGAAACAGTGCTGACTCTTCAAAAAGCTATATTTCTGATCTATTCTTTGTGACAGGCATGGAGAACCAGAGAGCTGGTAGGCGTGGTGTATGATACAACAGCGGATAATACACACAAGCAGGCCTAATATTTCACAGCAAAATATCTTGCCATGCTTGCTGCAAGGATACAGAAGTGTTTTAGAACAATAAAATGCTTAGCTTTGGGGGGCCAACTACTGTTAGGAAACATTCTTTTAAGTGAAGAGCTGTGAGTTAGTAGAAAGCAGCAATTTCTTTAGCTTCTCAAAAAAGAATATGGATTGTGTGTGTGTGTGTGTGTGTGTGTATGTGAGGGAAGCTTCAATTTAGGACAGAGACACTGATAACTTTATTAAATATTGATTTTCGAAAAATATATATATTCACTAAGCCATGGGCCAGAGAAGATCAGAGTTGGTGATAAAAATAATTATTAGTGGTATTTCAGTTTTATTGCAAACAAAATGGGTTGGTATAATCTATGTATATAACTACATATAAAAATAACTCCCATCCATAGCCCATGTGGAAAGTGGATGCCACTCTTTCTGTTGTGACAACAAGGCCCACTTCACAGTGGAACAATATTTGTTTCTTTTGTGACTTTTGGGGCCGGCAAAGCCAGGATTTCTAGACCTATAACAGACTTTCAAAAACTATTAACCCAGGCTCAGAGACAAAGTTGCAGAATTTGTGGTGAGCAGGGCCTAGGAAAATTCTCTGGAGATGAAAGGGCCACTTGAGCAAAGACCTGGAATAAGCAGTGGCCTTGCTAACTCAATACAGCATCTATTTGGTGTCAGGAATGTTTCAGACTCTGGGAATCCTGAGAACCTTCAATGTCCGTCACCTCTGTAGATGAAGTGTAATGAGGAGAAACTACTCATTCATTTCCTAAACTCAAAGATGTAAATGCAAGCATGGGAAGGGTTTGCTTCTGGACTTCAGAGGAAGAGGTTACCTTGAGAATGATGAGCTTTTTGTTATGACCAGTAATAGGCAGAGGCTAGACAAGCACCTCCCTGGACATATGCTGTTGGTGGGGTATTGAGGCAGGTCAGACACCCTAAAGCACTCTATTTTATATATATAAGCATTCTATAGACTTCTGTGGGCTCACATCTACTTTGTACACTATGTGCTTTTAGGAATGTAATGAGAGCAATACTCTTGTTGCTGATGACAATGATGCTAGCTAGCTACCACTTACTGAAGCTGAATATATTCTAGGCACTGTGATGAATGTTCAGCAATCTGTAGAGGCAATCCTTATCCCTACCCCAAGATATCAATATTGCCTCCATTTTATGGATAAGGAAACTGAGGCTCAGAGAGATAAGAATTGATTCCTGTGCTTAAGTACTTGGGATGAAATAGGACTCATACATGCAAATAGTTACTGAAAACCTTAGTCTGCTGACATGTGACAGTACCATTATTAGACAGTACACATGATATGTATAGGAAGTGCTCATCAGCCAGACGTGGCCGGGGGCCGAGAAGAAGCTTTATGGTGGAGGTGGGAACACATTACTTAAGAGGATGGTCTATTTGGTCAAGTAAGTGGAAAGTTTATGCTTAGTTTGAAATAAAATCTTAAAAAAATGAATGTGCTACCTGGAATTTTTACTGTGATGTCAATAGCTTCCCATGCTATAGCTATCAAATTGGCTTTGCACTCTGGATAAATATCTTCCCCATTTTATTTGGCTTTAAACTTGAATTACAGGGGACACAAATCACTATAAGTAGGAATACCCAAATTAAATGAAGGTTCAGTTTTGAGTCTATCTGCCACACATTCTAAGCCACATATTCTAAAATCCCTTTAGATGACACTGGTGGGAATCTAAGTAAATCAAGATAAAGAAAACAGATATTTCTCATATCTTGCTGAACTCTTCACCTTCCTAAACTGTTCTGTGAGATGGGAGATACTGACAATTTGAAAGGGGCATGTGCACATGCACCTGTATACATAGTGATTTTCTCTGACTTTTCCTGAGATAATGTGCAAGTATAAATTGGAAGATGTGGATTTCAGTGGGGACTTTGCTACTGTGACCTTCTGATTAACCTTGGCTTTCCCATTTGTGAGACGTGGCCTTTGTACAAGATGCTAGAATGGGATCATTGTGTTACAGGATCCCTTGAGTTTGTGTTTTCTCACATAAGAAAACAAGTAGAAGAAACTGGAAGTCATCCCTGAGTATGATCCGTCTTCTGCCATGCTACTTTATGGAGCAATTTTAGAGGTCATGTCAAGTATTCATTTAAGGAAGGAACAATTCTAGTGCAAATTAAACCAAATAATCAGTCACTGGCAACTTCAAGGAGAAGGAAGTTTACATAACCTCAGTTAAAAACAAATATCACTATAAATCGGTTTTTCCACTTCTTGAACTTCATATAAATGCTTGCTTGAAATATTTCTATTTTGTGACTGACTTTTGCTCAACATAATATATTTGAAGTCATCCATGTCATTGCATATATCAGCAATTAAGATTTTGCATTTTGTAATATGTAAACTATAACTCAATGAAAAGAGGAATGAAAAAATATTATTTAAAAGGGAATAAACAGATAAAATAATCAGCTTCTGGGTCGCAGATACAGGCTGAGAGTACAAGACATTCCGTTATGGGATAGGAGAGATCAACTGGGGAGGTTTTTTCTGCACCAGCATGTTACTCATCTCTATGTTGGGCCCTTCCTTTTGTGTAAGCAGAAGTGAAAGAGAACTATTTAGGTTTGTAATATATCAGTTTTCCCCATTGTGATCCCACTTAACACAATGTTAAAAACCCTGCTGTCTTGCAACATGGAGATGGCACTTCTCACCAGCAGTGGCAAAGCATTTGTGTGGATCTGCTCTTCTAGCAGGAGGTAGGGACATGACTAGACACAAGCATGAAGTCTAAACTCCAAGCCAGCATCTCAAGCTGTTCAGAGCCAGGCCCTGATTCAGACTGATGTGTTCCCACTCCATTCTGATTTTGGATGGCTTATAAAGGAGCCAGACAGCTCATCATCATGGCACCCCAGAGCTAAATTTAAGGTGGTAGGTTTTCTAGAGTGGTAATTCATTCAAGCCAGCTAGCATTTATATAATGGTTATTGCATGCCCATCTGTTTTTAGGTAGAAATAAATCAGGACATGATCTTTTAAACTCTACTTTTTGTACTCTTATTCCCTATCATCATTGCTGATACGAGAACCATTTGCTATATCATGGACATAGAGATTCTAAGCTTGTCTCTGAAAGGCAAGAGCATCTTCCAGTTTTCACCTTATTACTGGCAGGCTCTTTCTTGGAAATATCTTCACTCATTCACGATTTATTCACTCACTCCTCACTCACTCACTCATTTCATTAAACTAATATTCTCTTCTTGGTGATACATGGTAAAACAAAAATGCAAAATTTCCTGTCTTCTTTGCCACAAGTGTACCTGTTACCCATTGTTCAACAGTCTGCTTAATTCTCATGTCCTTGAGGAATCCTCCCCTCTCCGGAGTTTTTGCATGCCTTACCTTCAACATCATCCACAGACACTCCTTGCTTACCCCTGCCTTGCAACTTTTCCTTTACAAGGTTAAATTGTTACCAGATTCTTAGAATGTCGATACTTCCATCTCCCAGCAGCATTATTGCCTCCAAGGAGTTGTGCATTCTAGATCACTGGACTCCTAACCATTTCTGCCTCAATACATTGTACATAGTAGGTGTCAAGTGAACAAGGGAATGGATATTTGCTTTCTAGCAATTATATGATGAAATGGACCTTGATGTCCAATAGATCTCTATCTTCTCTTAAAATCTGGGAGTCACTCTAATGTAATTCTATTTAAAACATTCTATTAATCTGAATCCAAAGATGCCTCAGTACTACCTTGGAGCTTGGTGTATTTCTGTCACACAAAAAAATTTTAAGTTTATGACTTTCTCGTGAAGATCCCATGGATATTGCATATGCAAAGAACAAGAGTTTGCTGAAGGACCTCCAAACTATCATAGGCTGGGGTGAATTGGAGTCCTCCTTACTGGACTGGGAATATTCAAGCAGATAATAGAGCATATTGAGTGGCCTGAAGTGGTTCTGGCCAGAGGGGACATCATGATCATGGTCTTATTCCTGGTCTTACTGTCTTTCTCCTTATATGTAACCCCTAAAGGAAGAGTATGGTTTGGTAGCAGTGACATGAAGGACTGCTCTCTGGATTATGAAAGTTGCCTTGGTTCTTGAGTTCTACCCAAATTTCCGTCAGCCAACAAGCCCTTGATAAATTCTACTCCTCATCCTACTTAGAGCTGGTCTTCTTTGGAAGGGACCACCATAAGAGCATGAGGTTCTTGTGAATACAGCTGTTCAAACAAAGGCCATTTAATCACCTCTCAGGGCATATACTGTGGGAGGGCACTGAGCTAGATCTAATGCTCCCTTTGTATCCTCCTTCTGTATACATGCATTTTTTTTCTGATGTTATGTGAGAGGAATTCTGCTGCAAGGGTGAGGGAAGGCCTCACTGAGGGGCCGCAGGTGGTCCTCTTAAGCCCCATCCATCAATGCACAGTGGGAATTCTGGGGTGTGCTATCCAAGGATAACCAGTGCACCCAAGTGCAACCTTGCTAGCAGCTCTGAGCATTTCCACTTAACCCTTTCATCATCATTCCCATTCCCCACAAAGTAAAGTCAAACTGCTTACTACCTACATATCCTCCAGGCTCCTGTGAGGTTGAATGTGTTAATGGTTATAAAGTGTTTTGACCTTCTCTCTTGGAAAGTACTGCAGGAGTAAAAAAAAAATATTATTATTATCATTTCACAGACATTTTGCAGTTCCCACTGGTTAGTTTCATTCTCTCCTTCAATCTTGAATGCATTAAAATGGCTAAATAAAAAGTATTTTGAGTAAATAAAGATACCCATGATTTTTAAAAGTTCTTTATTATACATTTTGATATGCATCATCACCTTCTCTGACTTTCCACATAAAGTGCTATGGCTAAACAGCCCTGTAATGATATTGCTACTTGGCTATAATTTAGAATGCTATAAAGATTATTTAGCACAAAGAAGCATTTCCAGTTAAAATTTAGCAACTCCTTTCAAATAGATTTACATTAAATCTCAGACTGAGTTTTAGAAACATTGAACAGAGCAAAAATAAAATCTAGTTCATGTTCTCATAAAATATCTGCTCTTCTGGCTCTTTACCCTCCCTGTGTGTGTGTGTGTGTATGTATGGCAGATTCCCTCTCTGCTTTGAACCAACCTATCTATCCTTCCTTTTTTCCCCCTGCCTCTTTCTCCCTTCCTCCCTCCCTATATCCCTTCTTTTTTGTTTTCCAAGACAAACAAACAAAAAACCCAAAACACACACAAAAAACCCACATATTGAATAAATAACTTTTTTAGCAGCTGGCATATTGTGAAGCCTAGATAAATATTCAGTCTTGTTATTATGTACCAGATACTGTCTCAGGAACTGAGACGACAAAAGAGATTGAGTTCCTGCCCTTAAGAATTATGCCGTCTAGGGAAATAGAGACATAGATATATAAACATGTAAATAACAACATATTGTTATAGTCCTAAAATGGGGAACATACAAAAAGGTTGTGAGATTTAATAATTTCTTAAGGAGCCAGTAAAGCATAACTGTTAATTACACAGACTTTGGAGCCAAAGATAAAATGTCAGTCTTTCCATTTACTTTCTATGACCTTAAATAAGTTGATGATCTCTCTGTGCTTCATTTTCTCTTCTGTAAACGGGTGATACTCATGCCTTCCTCATATGCTTGTCTTAAGTCTTAAAGGAGTTAATATATATACAGAACATAGGCTCATCCCTGGAATGTAAACAACAACAACAACAACAACAACAACAACAACAACAAAAAACAAAAAAAACCCACCTTTCAGTACATGGTAGCTATCATTTTTACTGGGAGCAGGAAAATATCACACACACACACATACACATACACAATGCTTTACTTGAATTTATCAAATTATCATCTTCTTTCATGTTTTTCATAGCTTTATTTTATGGATAGGTTTTTACATTTTATTTTCTAGACTCTCCTTTTATCCCTTTAATCCCACATTTCTATTTAATTCTATCAGCACAGTATTTAATGAAAGTGCCTGGATCCTTCTGAATTCTAGTAGTTGTATGGTGCAAAGATTACAGGCGTGCTTAAGGACAGTCACAGCTGAAGACCGACCCAAGGACTCCTGCTGCATCTGCTTTCCAAGTACATTATTTTATTATAACTGTCCTGTCCTCTCCTCAACCCACTTCGTTTGGGCTGCACTCATGACTAACACCACCTACCTTCCTCTTGCCTCATCTGGTGTTCAGTTCCCCACTTTCCTCCTACTTTAACCCTTGGCCCTACATCCTTATGAAAGGCCATGTTTTGGGGCGCCTGGGTGGCTCAGTGGGTTAATGCCTCTGCCTTTGGCTCAGGTCATGATTCCATGGTCCTGGGATCGAACCCCGAGTCGGGCTCTCTGCTCAGCGGGGAGCCTGCCTCCCCCCTCTCTCTGCCTGCCTCTCTGCCCACTTGTGATCTCTGTCTGTCAAATAAATAAATAAAAATCTTTGGAAAAAAAAGAAAGGCCATGTTTTAGGTAAGGTGGGAGGTTTCCTTTTGACATCTTCCCTGTCCTCATCTTGTGCCCTTCTTGAGTTCATCTCAGATCTTTCAGTAGCAGCTGACCCTCTTCCTCCTCCTCCCATTCCCATTGCCTTTCTCTGCCAGTCATGGAGGAGAGTCCAGTAAGCCTGTTTGTGTTGATTTAGTGTACTCTCCAGGGGGCACTTGGAATTTTGAAGTCCCTACATAATCCATAAAACAATCCATAACACAAGGGGATACACCATAATTTCAGGGTCTGAGGTAGACATCAGGAGACATTTCTGAGTGTTCCCTAAAGCAGACCCTATAAACTGCCACGTGGCCAGCACTGTGAAAATCCAGGCTGTGCTACATTCCTACCAGCCTGGCTAGAGATTAGTCTCCACTCGGAGTTTATCTGTTCAGATTGAATGAGACAGGATATTCAAGAAACTGGAAGAATAGCTAGAAAATGACATATCACCTTAAGAAGTGGTGGGGCAAACAGGAGCTATCGCCTGCTCCGACATCCCAGTGTCTCTCTCTTTCTCTGACATTTCAGTGTTGGTGTCATCTCCTAAGTCTCAGTTACCTTTCGAAAATCTTATGCATGGATTAATAAACAATGTGCTGTCAGTTAATTCTTACTAATCTAAGAAAATATCATGGACAATTAGAGATACTAAAGTGAGGTAGAAGCCCTTAAATATTGTTCAAGAAGCAGCGAGCTTTCAACTGGATTTATTCACAAAGTTAACTGATAGACTTAGTGTTTTAAAATATCATGTATATTAAAATATCAGAATTAATTAATTCTGATATTTTAATATATATATGCAATTACAATTGCATAATGATAAGGAAAGTGTGTGTGAGTGTGTGTGTGTGTGTGTGTCTCAGTATGACACAAAGTTTTATGGGGTAGTTTATACTAACAGTCACCATGGGCAGCCCCAAGTTTCATTAGAGGAGATGTGTAACTCACAGACACAAATCAGTGGCTGCAGTAGTCAAAGCTCACTGCATATCCATTGTGATATGGTTACAACAAGCATTTTATATTCCGGCATATTCTGAAAAGAAAATTATGGTAACATGGTGCTGCTGCCAATTATCTGAATATGACTGACAGTCGGAGCAACCTCATAGAAAGTCTGGCTTGTGATTTCCCTTCGACTGGCGGTTTTCGAACTACAGGGGGTTGAGTTCCCAATCAGATTTTCTTGTTTCCTAGACTCAGCCTATGTAGAGCTGCATTTTCCTTACTTTAAGTTTGTCATCCTAGGGCCACAGGGCCTTTTCACTGCCCCCCCCCCCCACCAACCACCACCACGGTGGGCTTTATTTCTGACGTGGTAACTACAAGGAGGCAGAATTCTGGGTAAAGCATCTCACACAGTGTGGTGAGCAATTGTCTCATGACTCACCAACTTTTGAGACCTATGTTCACTGAAGGATGTTAAGTTGGACTCCTCAGATACGCATTCCTTACTTTATATTCCACCCAACACCTTGGTCATCCCATTGTCCCCAGGGCTGGCAGCACTGCATTCTCTGGGATTTCATTTGTACTTGCTGGTTCCCTCTGCCAAGAATTCATCTTGTGTAACCACACGTGGAAAGCGCATCACTCTTTAGGGTAACATTTCAACCCATCATCAAACCCTTTTAGCTCTACCTGTAAAATATATGCATAAATGACCACCTTTCACACCACCTCTGTCTCTATTATTTGAGTCCAAACCACCATCATCTCTGGCTTGACATTGCAATAACCTTCTGAACCTTAGATCTTCTTCTTAGAGGCTTGCTTCCTTGAAATTTATTCTCTATGAAGCGTCCGGAATGATCTTTCTGAAATTTAACTTAGAACATGCTAACTAGCCAAAAGTCTTTTTAATGGTTTCCTACCTGACTCAGAGCATGAGCATGTGGGTATAGCCGGAAAACCACCCGCATTGTCCCATGTGAGCAGGCCACTTGCTCTGTCAACCTTTTCCCTTTTTGGACCCTCCCTCCTTCCAGAGCCAGATTTCTTTACATTTCCTCAAACTCACGAAGCACGTTCAAGCCTTAGGGCCTAATTACACTTTCTGATTCTCCAAGCAGGGATGATTTTCTCTGAGTTACCCACATGGCTGTGACTCATTTCTTGCAGATTTCTGCTCAAATATCACCTCCTCTGAAAAGCCTGTCTGTGGTAGTGTTCCTCACATGGTTACGGTGTCTCCCTTTGCCTGCTTAATTTCTCTTCCTGGCACTTAACCATGCCCAAATATTGGTCCTTTTTTGTTTATTGTCTATCTCCCCTACTAGGATTGGACACTGCCAGCACAAGGCCTTTTTAAGGTTTGTTTACTATCAGGTCCACTCATCTAGAATGGTGTCTGTGATACACAGTAGCATTTAGTAAAGAAATGGCTGAGTTAATATCTGTGGTCCTTTGTACACAGTCCTTATTTTCTTTACAGCTGTGCACTTGGCCATTTCAGTGCCTCCTGGGCTTCCCAGGAGTTCAAGTTTGATATTTTTGTACCTCATGTTTGACAATTCTGTTTTTCTAGCTTTTAACAATGCTCACCTGGCAATAAACTTTTCCTTTTAGAAAGTTTTGGAATTATGGTAGTGAATCGGGAAGAAGAAATAATTTCTGGTGCCCTTATATATAATCAGGGCATGACCTAAGCCACTTAGTTCAAAACCTTTCTTTAGCAGGTGAGTTTGTGGTTCACAGATGTGAAACACTTTTCTTGTCACACAGCAAGTCACATTTGGAGGTAACACTCAAGTATAGTCCTTCTTCCTGTTATTGACCTGTCCTTAGAATTGACTCCTGGGACCACCCGTCTCTGGTTTCTTTGTGTGGGAGGGCAAAGGATGGGTCTATCATGTATTCAGACAATTTGAGGGACAAAACAGGATGAGATGCATGCTCCTTCCTCTGGATCATGAACTAGGGTCTCTAGGTTCTTTATTCTCTATTTTGTCTTGGAACCATTAATCATTTTTCTCCTGCCACTGGTTGTTCTGGGCACCATTTACTTCATTTATGACTTGTCCAAATTACACGTATAATTATGAATTCTGACCACCTAGCTCGTGAGAGTCAAGGTAACAGTGTCATTATGTACCTACTGTGTGCTCCATACTCACTCTCTTTCACTGCATACAGAGTTTGAATTAGCAGTTGTGTTCATGGAGACACATATTTCTATACTGAAACATTTTCTTCCTGCCAAAGCCAAATGTTAAATACATTCATTCTCAGCTGAAGTTTTAGAAAGCAAAATTGCATGGTTTGAGAGTGAAAAATCAAAGTATCATTTTAGGATATGTCAGGTACAATTCTAAATCTGTGTGCAAGGGTTGGAGATTTGCTAAGTACAGATCCTGGCTGGTATTAAAATTAGCATTCCTGTAGAATACAGAGTTGCAGACAGTGCTGGCTTGGCTGTACCTCTGAGGGCTGCATAGGCTTTCTTATTCACCTGACTTTTGTGTTTATCTAAATATTTAGGCAGGCTTTGCCAGCATAGGGTTATCTGCTGGCTTAGCTACTTCTCAGCATCCATAAGGATATAAGTATGAATATAATTTTCACTTCATAGTTTAGGAGAGCTGATTAGATTCTGATTAACACACACACAACCCAGAAGTCACACCCTATTTTCATAATTCACATCATAAACAAACCCTTGCATGTAACAGAGCTCTCTTTTCATGATCACCTGTCTTAGCAATTATTTAACTTTGCACTGAAAAATCCTAAAGGAGACATCATTAGGCATGTTGTTTCAGGACAATAGTAACTGTCATGTGAGGCCACCATGCTTCTAGTAGCATTACCTCATTCACCGCTGAGCCTGGTATTATACCATCTTCACAAACATAATAATGCCTGTTTTGTGCAAAAGTGAAAAAAATCAACACACAAAAATAAGTCTCTTATTGGGGTTTCAAAGGAGTGGATTTTCCCGTATCTAAGAAATGAACGAAGTAGAAATAGATGGAAGGAGACACAATCAGAAATGAAATATCCTCATGATTAGTCAAAGACATAATCCCATCATTGAAAAATGACTCAGTGTTTAAGGTTTTTCTCTCTTTCTTAACATCAGAATTCTGCAAGACTCTGAACTCTCAATATTGGAAATGTAACTATAGAAAACGTTCACTCCATAATTTTTTTTAACAAGATGGAATATCATACATTAAAGCATAAAATGATTGCTTCTTATTGCCTATCAGTGAAAGCCCAAACTCCTGGGCTTGGACTCAGAGGCCCTCTGGCTAGAGCTCCGTACCTAGCCAACCCCCATTCCCTGAATTCTTAGCAGAGACTGACTGTTCCAGTCATCCTCATGGCAAGCTTCTCCATCTTTAACACCTTCATTTCACCTCTCTCATTCTCTCTCTCTCTGAGCATCTTAACCATCAAGAACCCGCTGAAGTCCATAAACTACTGTCAGTTACTCTTAATGCTTAGATGGAGAAATGGATATTACGTGGAAGTTTAGTTCCTTTCTTTAAGGAACCTTTCCTTCCTGCCCGAGCTCAGAATTGTCACTTCCTTTCCTAAGCTGTAGTAGCGCCTATAAATTCCCACAGCTGTTCCCGCCAGCCCACGGTAGCATTATAGGCCATTCTAAAGTGCTGATAGATGGCAAATTCCTCAAGAGCTCTGACATGGCTTGTGCTTCCTTACCATTCCCCAGAACGCCTAAGAAAGTGTGAATACGAGGCTTAGCCATTGTTTTATGATTTGATATCTTCAGAGAGAACTCTGTTGCTTATGAGAAAGGACATATTCTCATTTTTAGGCATGACCAGGTGAGGTTCAGGTAATTACCACTGGCAAGAGGTTTCTTAATGAAAATGTCAAGTGGCCTGGAGACACTATACTCCACATTCAGTACCTCTCAAGTGGTTTTCCTCAACTACAGTTAGCATTTATATTCTGGGTACTTCTTTAGCATCTGCGAACATTCTAAAATATTTTCTTTATATAGAGTGCTCAAAAACACCTGCAATGAGGGGCGCCAGGGTGGCTCAGTGGGTTAAGCATCCAACTCTCGAGCTGGACTCAGGTCATGAACTCAGGGTCCTGAGATCAAGCCTGTGATGGGCTTTGTGTTTAGGGTCAGCTTGAGGATCTCTCTCACTTTCCCACTGACCCTCCCTCTACTCACCCTTGCTCCCACTCTCTCTCTCAAATAAATAAATAAATCCTAAAAACAAAAACAAAACCCAAAACACCTGCAACAAGATTTAACAGCAGTGGGAATCTGTAGTTCCAGTGTGTGAGATCGTCAAGTAAAACATTTACCGGAAACAAAACAAAACCGGAGTTGTTTAAAATAGATCTGTATGTGCCATCATCACGAAACAGTACTTTTGTCTCATACTTTACAGTACATGATACACTTCACATTTCTTATTTTGTTATATTTTAGTTTCTTTTATTTCTTCTCACTCAATCTTCCTATCTGGATTTTTCACAGATGAAGAAACAGAGGCTAAGAGATGGCGGTGGTGCTGGTGAGCTATCCCAGAGTCATAGAACACATCTGTGGCAGAAACTCAATTAAGGTTGCTTGTTCTTTCTAGAACAGCAGCTCATGTGTCCCATCATTTCATAATACAAATCTTGGAGGGCTTTATTAGTGACAGGGGAAAGTAAAGTTGAGAATTCTTTAAACTACTTTTCTCAGATAGTCCAAATCCACATGAGACCAATATGTTCAGACTCTCTTTTAGCATATGATTCCCTTTTAACATATATCGCTGTACCTTATGTACCTGCACAGTAAAGAAACAATGCACATTTGCTGAGTAAGCAATTGAGAGAGTGTGCGAGCTAAGTAAATATTGTATTGAGGCAGGCAAACAAAAGTGAATCTGCAAGCTTCTGGCTGGTAAATTTCCCTTCATAAAGAATTTGTTTCAAACCTTAGAGAAAAAGGTCCCATCTTTCACATTATGTGAATACTATGACTTTGTGTTCTTTGCTAGATTATTAATCTGGGGTGACATGAATTCTGTTGCAAGCTGTTGCAAGCTTTTTAGAGTCATATTGAACCTCTGTTAGAGACTGATATCTTAACATCGTTAAAAGCCTAAAAATTTTTAATTTTTGTCAAATGTCAGTCATCTCTTTTATCAGTAGGTGGGCTAGATTATTACTTTGATGATCCCAGTGAACCATATCCTCTGATATCTATGCTCTTGTGTGGTCCCTTTTGTTGAATCTGGGCCATGGCCTACTTTAAAGATTAAAATATGGCGAGAATCATGCTATATCTAATAAAATAAAATTAAAATTTGAGAAGTTAAAAATTTTTTTAAAACAATCAGGCTATGCCTATTCCAGGCCTAGACCTTAAGACTTGGACACGTTCACCTTTGTGGTCTGGGGGAATCCAGCCTCCACATAAGATAGCTGATGACCCTGTGGCCACCATACAGTGAGAAACCAGACCCAGCCATGCAGCCAGGCTGTGTGGAGAACTGAGGCCCCAACCAATAAGCCAGCTGAGCTCGTAGTGGAGAGTCCTCATCCGTTTGTTGGCCATGTGGGTGAGGTCACCTAAGAAGCACCTCAGTCAAGACTTCCCTGCAGATGCCCTCTCACCTAGGGATGGACCGCTCTTGACAAGTTCTCCCCAAATTGCAGAATCGTAGCAAATGAATAAAATTATTGTCCTTAAGATATATTGAGATTTTGGAATAGTTTGTTATACAGCAGTATTTCACCAAGACAACAAATAACCAGGAAATGGAGAGCTATCAAAAAAAGCTGAATAGGTGAATCTGCTTTAACAAAAAAATAGCATTAAAGAGACAAAGCTGCACACTGTCACAGATTCCCAGCACTCCACCTGTCTGCCCCAGAAGTCCTGCGTCTCTGTTCTCTCCTTCATTCCTCTCTCTGACCTCCTGACCACTCGCACCCCTTCCCGCTTTCCCCGATGTTGTTACCACCTCTGCTCACATAGAAGGAAACGCATATTATTACAACACAAGAAAATAATAAAAATTACTAAAACAACAGCAGCCGAAAACTGGTAGAACAAGTTTTTATTTACAAATGGGCAGGAGGAATGATTTCCAATTAATTCCACTAATTGTTGCCAGCATTTAAGAATAAGATTTGTTTCTATTTTATTGACTGTTTTTGTCATCCTGCTAATTAGTCTTATCTGAAGCTACCATATTTTAAATGAAACCATTTGATCTGTATTTACTATCTACACCAGCAGAAGTTCTAGTCCTTTAGCTCATATTCTTGAAAGGATTTTAAAGTCTGTATTAATTAATGAAGTTGGCACCCAGAGCTACAAATCATGGCAATTTTTACTTTTCTCTGCCACAGTCTATTTTGCTTTCGAATGTTTTTCTTCAGCTAGTAAACAAACTTTCTGGCTTCCCAGAATGACTTTCAGTCTTTTCTATAAAAACTCATTACCATGAACTCTAAGCAGTGGCTTGCAATTTCATAGATAGTAAAATGTACAAGAAAATGTCCCAGGCCACATCAACCTGTTTATCATTATGGTTATTACAAAGTGTTTATAAGTCAGTGTTTTAGTGGTTTTATAATAATATGAATAGTGCTGGTAATTGCTCATTTATTTTATTCTCTTTTTGGGGGGGGGTTTATTTAAGCTTTATTTAAACATATAATGTAACCCCACCACCCTCTCCCAACCCCTCTTCCCCCCCCCCCCCCTCAGTTTGTTTTATGACATTAAGAGTCTCTTTTGGTTTGTCTCCCTCCCGATCCCATCTTGTTTCATTTTTACTTTTCCTACCACCTTAACTCCCACCCCCGTTGCAGCTCCACTTCCTCATATCAGGGAGATCATGTGATAGTTGTCTTTCTCCAGTTGACTTATTTCACTAAGCATATTTTATTCTTTAGTAAAATATTTTCTTCTACCTTTCCCCATATTACAAAAATCAATTAATAGCAGATATTTACATGTTCCTAGTTATGTGCTTAATGCAAACATGCCTATGGGACACCAATCTAGACATTATTTTGTATATTGTTAGGCATTTCCTATATATGATCATGTAATAAATCATAATTATTAAATAAATAAAAATAAGTCATAAACAATGACAATCCTATTTACATTTGTTTCACAGATTAAGAAAAGAAATTCTGGTGTGCTGTCAGGGGGACCTCAGTTGGAATCAAAAGAACTGTGTTTATGTCTGTCACTAATAGTTACATCTCTTAATGTTTCTCGGCCTTAGTTTCCTTGCCTGTATGGAGCAGATAATAATCACTGATCCCACGGAGTTCTTCTGACCACCAAATGAGACCATAGGGGGAAAGGGCTTAGCATAGGCATCTTGGGCAGAATAGTCACTCAGAAAATGTTTGTTGTGTGAATCTGAACGGTCTTGAAAAGTATCTATGCTATTGCAAATGTATGGCTCTTCCACTGGTTCCTGGATAATTATATTCCACTTTACTTCTATGTATCATTTGGATGATAAAATAATCTTGTCCTTGTCAGATACACGAGCATGCGCGCGCAGGTTATCTGGACATACTGAGAATCAGGAGAATGTACTGGTGGTTTTCATACCCAGTGTAGCTAGCTCCTTGATATGGTGAATTACTCAGTTGATGGATGCAATTATTTACATTCAATTTAACAAAAAGTGGGTGATTGTTACTCATGCTGGGCACTGGAAATACAAAGCTGACTCAGACACACAACTTTATTTTTCTAGAAGATCTCAGAACCTATTTATGGAGACAAATATACACCCAACTGATCATGAAATACCTCACAATGAAATAAAGGTTAAATGTAAAGAAAAGAAAGTTCTATGAATAACAAAAAGTAGTAACTGATTATAAGGAGATCTGGAAAGGCTTCCAGAAAAGGTAAGCTATTAATAATGGCTTCAAATATGAAATAATCCATGGACTATCTCTCTTGGGACTGGTCTTAGTCTGTACTCTGTGCCAGGTATTTTAGGTTGTCCTCCAGACCTGCACTCCATGCTTCTCTGGTCTGCTCTGTGCTGAGAGTTTCTGACCAGAAGAGACTACATCAACTGGCTCTGTTGGTCTCTGGCTTCTGGTTGGGTTTGACCAGTGGGGAGCACCAGTAGAAGACAGGCAGGCAGGTGAAGAGTGAAGTCAGGAGTATTCATCTTCCTGGTTCCCTCCCTGCAGGCTTGTAATAGGTGGCTGGACCCTCAGTTTCAGTCTCAGGTCTTTGTGTCTGCCATGCTGCCTTTCCACTTCCAGATTGCCATTAATTCTTCCTTCTATGCCCTTCAGTCTCCCTTGTCATTTCTTAACACCCTGCACATGCCTTTGTGAATAATCCCTTTATTAAACTTGACTCAGATTATCCTAATTTTGTTTTACTTTCTATTTCCTACTGAGAGACCTTGGCTAGAATACTTTCTTTCACGAAATTTTGTTAGCTTTTACTATTTGATTTCCCAAGACACCATACTGTGACCATTTTCCTATTTGGCTCACACTGCCCCACTGCTGGTAGTACCTGCCCATTCTTCTCAAGCTGATTTCCACTCATCCTTTAAGACTCTTAGTTCAAGAAGTTACCTTTGTTTGGGTCCACATTGTGGACTCAGTTTCCTTCCTTTACTTTGCACAGCATCATTCACATATATGAGCCACAGCTCTTGCCACAGGAGTATTTGAACTAGTATTTCCCATTAAGATGTGAGTTCCTCAAGGGTAGAGATATCATCTTTTCCATCTTCATATAACAGTGGGTCCCATAGTTCTCACAATTCTACTTACAACACTGGAATGATTTAGTGTTTTATTCAGTAATCAGTAAAAATCTTAGTTTTCTTTTCTCACTGGATTAATTCGAAACAATCTTGGACTTGGTACGTAAAAGTTCAAATTAGGTGATGGGTTTCTTTAGATGAAAACTTTGTTCTGGGTTCAACTAGCATGGTAGGTGTTTTCTGGGTCTTGGTTAGTCTGACAATGCACATTCCATGATACAGAAGAGGGTGTTTAATTCTTTGCGCTGCCGCATATCAGAATCTCTGAATTCCCTCAAAGTCCTTCTTCTTGCCTGAAGTGGTTAAAATGCTGTACATGTCGTCATGTAGGAGCCACATGACAGATAAATGTCATTCGTATGCCCAACATACTTCATGGGTTGCAACATAAATAAGCAAGTATGAATTTTGCTAAATTTCACATTTTCCTTCTCAATAAAGTAGGCCGTCATCAAACTGAAAGGGAGTTATGTCATAAAACTGAACTAGCCTTGGTCCTATTTTAATTCATTTTATAAAGAAAGCTTAAGAATTTAGCACAATGGTTAGGTACTTTGTTTTGTTTTACAAAAATTCCTTGGGAATGTAATGTAATTATGCAGATGGATAGGCCCTTTCCGGTTCCTTAGAGTGTGGCATTTCTGTTTAACTTAGCTATCTTTAATGTCTTGAAAGGAAATGGAATGGCAAGCCATTTTTGTGTCTTCATATAAGATATGACTAAACAGGATTCGTAAAAGAGGCAGCAGAGTCTCTCTTTTCTCCATTTCCCTTCCTTGCTCTCCCTCTCTACCTCCATGGAAGAAGTTGAAAGAAGAGAAACTGAGCACCATAGGTGGTTTGGGTGGGTTACTTTTGCCTATTCAGAGAAGAAATAGTCGCTGGTTCCAGAACCAGATTCTATTTCAAAATTGCTCCAGAAATGGTGCCACCACAGTTTCTTGTTCTCTGTCTCTATCTCCATGATGGAGTTTAAGAGAGCCAAGTGACATGGTTTCTAAGCCCAGGATCTTTTGTAGTAAAACCACAGGTGAAAATGCCATCAATTTCTTGTTGCCGTGTTTTCAAGAACAAACTGGTTTGATGTTTTTTCTACTACGATTTTTCCAGGACATCACATTCAATTCTCAACTGTCCTGTTTTTGAAGAAAGATAAGACTTTGGTTTTGATTGAATTTTCCTTGAGATCAGTTATTTCCAAGTCCAGTTTATTAAAGGACTAATGTGGCGTCAGTTCTGAATTCTCTGAGGTCACACTCAAGTTCATCTTTGAATTATAGAAGATTTTTTTTCCCCAGAGTGTGAATCTTGAGTTATATTTGTTTCCTATTCAGGGGGAGAGAGGATAAGTAAGAGCTAAAATGGGAAGATTATCCTTTCCTTCTTTTTGGTATTTAATGCATTTTTCTGAAGTATGTACAGATGTTGATACAAATCTATTGAAATTTATACTTGTTAAGCTTACTGCTTTGTTTCTTTGTCTTTATTATTTATATGTTAGTGATATCTGTAGTTTATTTAGAATAAGTGTTTAGAATGTAAGAGTCTTAGAGGGAAATATTATTTCCCTTCATCTAAGGACTTGAAAGATGAGTCAAGAAAAAAAAAATGTGGTGGCAAACAAACATGCATGGCCCCTCACCTTTAGTGTGTCATGTTATGGATGAGGATTCTGCATACTTTGCTTTCTTGGAGAACATTCTGTGTGGGAAGATGCTGGAAAGAAAGGAGTTACAGGTGTCCCACTTATACTACAGGTTAGCTAGCTAACTATTGTGCACCCATGTCAATGATACAACTTTGTAGGTGGCATACCTGTGCAGATCTAACACTTACTTAAATGGCAAACCTATTAGGTTGGCACACATTTGTATGGATGGCACAACAAAATGGACAGTACATATTTGTCCATCTAGGAGACATCTGTACAGAAAGCATTTTTGTGTGGATAACACATGAGGGGATCCTGATGTTTGAGCTTTGATTGGCCATTTGGTCCATGCTTTCCTAAGATGTATACCATTTAGGACTTTCAAACTTTAGAAAATATTTCCTCTGCTGTTATCATCACAACCCCAGAAAACTGTCAGGATCTTAGGGTGAGAAGCCATGATCGAAATCATATGCAAAAAACTGGAAGATTTTAAAAGAAATCTTAATTTCAAATTTCTGCTTAGAAATTCTCAGATTATCTACTTGTTTGGCTGCATGAAGTCTAGCATTTTTAATATAGAATTCAAAGCCCAGATTAACTTGGTCTTATGATCCTTCTCCAGCTATATCTTCATTGTCTTCACAGGCATGAAGCAAATCTGTCAAGTACGGTCTTTACTATTCCCATAATATGCTCACCTCTGACTCACTTTGTATTTTTTCTCAGATCATTCTCCTTACTCAGAGTTTTAATTTTCCTGTTCTCCAGCATCTGTTCATCTTTCTATTCTAGCTAGGAACTTCTCTCATCTGAAGAGATTTCACTGAACATGTCAAGGTCCAGTGATTTTTTTTTTTTAAATTTCTCTAAGCTTTTACAGACTGTATTTTTTTGATGTGGAATTTTTCTGTTCCAAACAACTTAATGTTGTTTTATGGGTATGATTCTCTTCTCTCCCACCAGGGACCATTCCCTCTTCTGGTTGCCTCAGTGGCTCACTTTGTTGATTACAGAGACAATGTCTCCTATTTTTCTCTTCCCAGATTTCAAGAAATGAATGCCAATGACTGGCTGAATTTTTCTTTTGCCTCTTTACCAAGGTCCTCTTGGCAGGACTTTGGTCTTCCCAAATACTGACATCTTTAATCTGTGTTTCCTGAAAGCTGGGTCTTTTAAAATTCCTCCTCAGTTTCTCAAACTGTGAGCTCTTTATAGTGTAGTCTGGGTCTTCTGCTTCTCTGTTTGAACACCTCATGAAGCTATCCATGCCTGCATCAGCCCTCTTTGATCTCTGTTCCTAAAGTTTTATAGCATTTAATGGCTTAAATTACATAACTTTCATCAGAACCATGGAGCAGATTTTGTCAGCATGGATGGGAAATACGTGTATTTGGGGAGGCAGGTGTTAAGGTACAGAGGTCATCTGGTATCTCTCCTATTTTGAGAACTAGAAGAAGCACTGTGGCTGCTCAGTCAATGCATATTGATGATTCATTTAAGAAATGATAATTCTGCTTTACTGATTATCTTCTGTCTCCTTCCTCCTACAGGCTGTTCCCAGCTATTCAATGATTCAAGTTTCAAACTTTTTGTTATGTCTCTGTGCTACATCTTACCTGTCTCCTTCTTTAGTTTTTTATGTCCTTGAAAGTTCTGCCCTAGCCTTAGCATTTTATAACTTGTGCATGCCTTGCTGTCTGATGATATTTGCATTTTCTCTGATTCTTCTCATTTGGTCTGAAATCCCACACCCTGTTTAAATGGAACTTTGTGATTACCTCTCAAGCCCTTCCCAGCCCCTTGTCCTAATACCTTAAATACTAATTTGCAGACTTTAGTCTATTTTGGTGACTTACTAGATTTTTCTTTGAGCTTTCCTCCAGGGGACATCAATTTCAAACCCTCACAAGCACAGGTGCAACTTCTGCTCTTATAATTCCCACCCACACTCCTAACTCCACTCTATCTCCTGATAACACCATATTAAGTCACTAATGGCTAGAGTTTGAAAGATTGAATGTTAAAAGCATAATTAGAGACTTAAGGGAAACAAATTGTACCCATAAAATTTAGAATTAATTTCAGGAAAATAGGGCAATTGAAGCACCTAGTGCAATTTGAAATGACTTTTCAAAAAGAGTGACTGTGCCAGAAATCAGCCCCCTCTTAACTTCCTCTGTTTCCTTCTTATTTCCTTCTGAGAAGGGCAGGTCAGTGGGGGAAGTTTGGCAAACAGCAATGTACATTTCTTGTCAGAATATCAAAGGCAAAGAGCTCACCTTAAAGTTAAGCTTTCTCTCTTTAGTGGAAATGGAAAATGGGAGAAGGTGTACGGGTGAGACCAATCATTGCCCTTGGGCGAGCTTGAGAAATTGCAAGACCAGAACCTACACATTCAAGGAGGCAGTGCTTCTGAGCTCAGGCTAATCCCATCAGTCAGTAATTTCTCATTTCTTATATCCAGTATTGGCTAACGGCACCATGCCAGTTTACACACAGTTACATTACATACCTTCAGTCCTCCGATGCCTTTGCCCGAGCAATGTTCCCCTTATGGGAATACTGGGCAGCGTAACTCAACCAGTGGAAAATCATTAAAAATTAAACCACCTCTCCTTACGTAGCCAGGAAGCCGGCTTTGACTACCACAGCTCTCCCCTGTCTCTCCCTTCTTAAGTCCATACAGAAACTAAAACAAATAGTAGAAGTTCCATGAAAGGCCTTGTGTAAGCCACTGTAGGTACAAAGAAGAAAACATATGATCCCACTATCAAGGAGCTCATAATCTAGTGTGGGAGGCAGCCACAAAAGTGGCAATTATATAGCATAGAAGTACCTGTGAATAGGATGTTACATGGTTACAATAGGAGTATTGATAGCCCTGTTCTTCCTCCTCTTAGCTATATGATTACAGAGAGGTCATTTCTCTGGTCTTCAGCTTTTTCACCTTTAAAATGATAAAATTAACAATTATTCTGTAGGGTGGTTTTATATATTAAGTGAGATATATTAAGTGAATATAAAATGCATGGTAAAGATCTGACCTATAGTTGGTGTTAATCATTTCTTAGTTGGCATTCAGGTAGAAAATGGTTGAAGAAACTCCACTTATAAGTTTGGTTGCAATTTAAGGCTGTTAGTGACTCCAGGTCAGCTTTGGCTGCCATGCAATATTTACAACTCTCAAGAAAGCAAGAATTAAGATTATGGGTGAATCAGGGTATCTTTAGCCTTAGTCTTGGAAACCCATGACTATGGATGGCGACCCAGGATTTTTCCTTGGTTAGCAAATTAAGGCAGCAAACTGTATCATTATAGGTTGGCAAAGTTGGATTGGCCCTGAATGTTTGAAAAATGTGAAAGAAAACAAGACAAACTCAGGACACCACAAGGTTCCCTGGAAGATTAACCATACAAATTTCTGCTCTGGGGGACTTACTAGAGAAATTCTAAAATATCTTATTCCCTGGGGTTCTCCAGCTATCTCTTTTGTTGTTACTGAAGCAAAAAGAAGAAAACAAGGAAAATCTCTAAAATCCAAATAAAAAAATGTAGATTTAAAACCAGCTAAAAAGAGACTCTTTGGTAGTCCCTTTTACTGGCCTGGTAGGTATTTTCATGTACTATGCATGAGTTTTCATAAGAAACGTGTCTGTCTTTGGTAAAACAATGGAAAACCATTGCTTTTATTTATTTATTTCATTTGGTGTCCTCTTATACTGATCCCAGAACCCATGTTCCGGCTGCTTAAAAGTAAAAATAATAACTTAAGGGCTATGCATGCTGAGAGGTAGGGTGAGCTTTATCAAATGATGAGACCTTACCATGGTGGACTGTACATGAAAACTCACATCACTACCAGCTTGCCTGTGTGAAAAGTCCTCAGCAGGCATATGGCATGTATTCCCTTCTTATATCTCCTGAAGGCCCTTAGCAGTTTGTTCCCTATGATTAATTACTGTCCATCCTTTGTGTCTATAGGCAAGAAAACAAACCCAGAGGAATGAAATAATGTATGAGGTGGCTTTAGCTAGTTTCAGACTAAACCCAGAGTAGAAATGTGACTTCTCGACTCTCAGTCCAGTGGTCTTTTAAAATGTGAACAAAAGTGCTGGAACTGTCAGAAATGAAAGGACACTGTTCTTATCACAAGAGTAGTTGTATTTTCATGCAGTAAAGGAGTAATAGATGGTTAATAATGATGAAAATGCTGCAAATATTGTCTATGTTGCATTCAACTCCAAGGAACATATTGAGCATTTACAATGAACAAAGGTATTAAGACACTGTGCTAACTAAGGGGACAGTTGGAAAAAAATATGCCCCTGCCTTCTGATAGCTCCAATATAAATGGGGGAAATGTACCTCTGGCTTTTATGCCAGGGAAAGAATGACATCTGCTTAATGTTAAATTATGTGATGGGAATGATCAGGCACTGTGCAATCTATGACTATGGATGTAGTCATAGATTCATGACTTTTCGTCTTCAGGAATTCATGAAGAGGATGGCAAAACAATACTACAGATATAAAGATCATGCAATGGAAGGGAGTCTGGGGAGGCTTCTCCGGGGGGGGTGGCATTTCCTGTGGAATTTGCATAGAGGCAGGACTTTGGTAATATGGAGAGAGAATTTTTTCCTTTGACTGGAAAAACTGGTAAAAACCTCTGTCCATGTTTTTTGGGTGCTAATGGGATCCAGAAAGAGGTATGTACCATTTATTGAAGGGAACATCTAGAGGAAGAAAGGGGGGATTATGTATTAGAGGAATGTGATACAGAGTACGGCAGTACAGCCAATGCCCAAGTTTGGATGGGGTTATGATAGAGCAAGATGCTGCTTAAAATGTCTGATAGGAGCCAGCTTCGAGGACATGTATTTGTCTTCTCTTACATGACCAGCAAATAAAACCCTAAGACCGCAGAACAGTAGAATGGTGCAGATAGGGTTTTGCTTTCAGAAATATACCATCTCAACAGGGCAACATTATGACTTTCTTGGGCCTTAGGCACTTTTGCTTTCATGGGAATTTTCCACCATAAAAACAACTTTTTAAAATTTATTAAAATTTGTATTTTATGACTGCATTGATATAAGGGTGAACATATTAATACTATACATTAAGAACTTTTCTTTGATCTGAAAGTTTATTTTTAAAAATTCTAATTTCAAAAGAAAATTAAACCATTTCCATGGGTCCCTAAAGCTTAGAGAATCCTAAACATTTTACCTATATGGCTTTTGGATAAATTGGCGCTGACTCTAAAAGCAACCTTTGAATTGTTTTAAGGGGCAAGTATGGAAACAGAGACCAAGGAAGGGGTTTTGTTAATAGTCTAAATGAGATATGTAGCTAACAGTCACAAGTCGTAATGCATGTTAGAAACAAAATATTGAGAAAATGTGCTGAATTAGTCTTTCACAAAGACAGAAAGAAAATCCAAATTTAATATATAAAAATAAGAGTATCTAATTATTTTAATCATTGTGAAGCTAAGAATATCTGCAAAAGAACTCTATGTTATCCAAATTAATATAGAATTTGTGGTTTATATTATACTGAGTATCATTCATTATATAAGATTTTAATACTTTCCTGTTTCTCCTACTTAAACCTCTACTACTTAAAAGTATTCAGGTGTGTGCACACAGCCATGTTCGTTTTTCAATTACTGGGTTATTCTAAGATGTACCTAGGTCAAGGTCATCTATTTGACCTTCCAAGGTGCTTTATCTGATTCACTGGGGACTCAGAGTTATCATCTAAGACAGTTATTTCTTCTGATCTGTAGTAAAATCCCCTGCCTATTGCTGCAGGAAGGTCTCTCCTGAGTCAGTCTGGCTTTTTTTTGTTGTTGTTGTTTATTTTGTTCCCTTGTAAAACATATGATTTAGTGTAGAAACCCCACAGACCCTGGGCTTTGCAGCTTCCCTCGTGATAATGGCTTTGTTGGATATGCTTACTTTGTTTAGGGAGGCTCTCCCCTCTCATATCACCAGGGGCATATCTTCTATTGCCAGTTCTTAAGCTTTGACTATGTGGCCTCATGGAGTAATTCATTGCTGTCATCTACATTTATTTTTTACTCATCTCTGCCTATAGGGTTAAAGATTCCCAGTCACACAAAATTTTTAATAAGCTCCAGCTTTTAAATAACATTTAGCTACATGTGGGGGAAATTATTAATTCATGTTTGACAAGTTCTCTGCCCCTGTAAAACTCAGTTGCATTAAAAGAAGAGACCCAAAGCAAATCTTAACAAACTTAAAGAGAAGGAAATCATATCAAATCTATTTTTTTATCACAGTGGTATGAAACTAGACATCGGCAACAGTAGGAAAATTGGCAAGTTTACAAATATGTGCCAATTAAGCAACACATTCTTGAACAACCCATGAGTCAAAGAAGAAATCAAAAGTGAAGTTAAAAATACCTTGTAACAAATGAAAATGGAAACACAAGATAGTGAAAGTTATGGGAAGTAGCAAAAACAGTTGTAAGAGGGAGTGTAACAGTGATAAATGCCTATATTAAGAAAAAAGAGCTCAAATAAGTGATCTAACTTTACACCTGAAGGACAAAACACAAAGCAGAGGAAAGGAAATAATAAATATTAGAGCAGAAATAAATGAAATAAACTCAGAAATATAATAAAAATGATAAGTGAAACTGAGGATTTTTTTCAGAAAAATAAAACTGGCCAAGCTTTAGCTTGACTAACCAAAAAAAGGAGTGAAGACTCAAATAAAGTTATAATTGAAAGAAGACACATTATAACTGATACCATAGAAATCAAAGGATCATGCAAGACTACCATGAACAATTGTACATCAACAAACTGGGTAATCTAGAGAAATAGATACATTCTTAGAAGCATGCAACCTATCAATACTGAATTGTGAAGAAACAGAAAATCTGAACAGGAAAATAACAAGTAATGAGATTTAATCAGTAATCAAAAATCTCTCAACAAAAAAGGTCCAGGAAAATTATCTGGCCAATATGCCTGATGAATGTAGATGCAAAAATCTTTAACAAATATTTGCAAACTGATTTTATTTAGTTTTTGGAAACTGAATTTAACAGCACAGTAAAGGATCATACACCATGATCAAACTGGACTTATTCCTGGGATGCAAGGATGGTTTAGCATACACAAATCAATAAATTTGATATGTCACATTAACAGAATGAAGGATAAATATCATATGGTTATCTTAATAGTTGCATAAAAATGGATTTAAAAAATTCAACACCCACTCATGATAAAAATCTCAAAACATTAGGTATAGAAGGAAATTTCCTCAATGTAATAAAGGCTATATGTGAGAATTCCACAGCTAACATTGTATTCAACAATGAAAAGCTGAATGTTTTTCCTCTAAGATCAGGGAAAAAGATAAGGATGCCTCCATTTGCCTCTTCTATTCAGTATAGTACTGGAAGTTTTAGCCAGAGCAATTGGTCAAGAAAAAGAAATAAAAGTTCCCAAATCAGAAAGGAAGAAGTAAAATTTTGTTTTCAGATAAAACCCTAAAAGACTTCATACATCCACAAAAAACCTGTTAGAATTAATAAATTCAGTAAAGTTGCAGGATGCAATATGAGTACAGTTAAGTTTCTATGTACTAATAAGAAATTACCTGAAAAAGAAATTAAGAAAAGAATCTTATTTACAATAGCAACAAAAAGAATAAATAGGAATACTTCAACCAAAGAGGTGCATGATCTGTACACTGAGTATTATAAAACATTAATAAAAGAAGTTGAGGAAGACACAAATAAATGGAAAGATATCCCTGTTCATGAGCTGGAAGAATTTATATTATTAAAATGTTTGTCCTGGGGTGTACTGGCACAGTTGTTAAAGCTTCTGACTCTTGATTTCAGTTCAGGTTGTGATCTCAAGGTCATGAGATCAAGCCCCTCCTCAGGCTCTATGCCTCCATACTCACCCTGGAGTCTGCCTGAGTTTCTCTATCCCTCTCCCTCTGTCCCTTCCCATGCCTGCTCTCTCTCTGTCTCTCAAATAAATACATAAAACATTAAAAAATGTTTATACTACCTAAAGGGATCAATAGATTCAATGTAATACCTGTCAAAAATTCCAATGGCATTTTTCACAAAAATGGAAAAAAAAATCCTAAAATTCATATGGAACCACAAAAATCTCAAGTAGACAAAGCAATCTGAGAAAGAAGAATAATAGGAGTATCACACTTGCTGATTTTAAAGTATATTACATAGACCAATGGAACAGGATAGGTAGCCCAGAAATAAATCCACAGATTATGGTCAACAGATCTTTGATAAGGGTGTCAAAAACATACAATGGGGAATGCTAGTCTCTTCCATAAATGGTGTCAAGAAAATTGCATATCTATATGCAGAA
>ML109319.1:9037-59724 GCA_003697995.1 Taxidea taxus jeffersonii | reverse complement strand
AGCATCCTTACTAAATTAAGAAACCTATGAAGCAGAGATTTACTTGGAATTGGTAATGATGCATATATAATTCATAATTGGATCCAAATAAGGTGTGATATTCTACCAATTTAAGTAGAAGCTGTAGCTGTCAACATTTTATGACAAGGCTGATACAAATGAAAAACAAACAAACAAAAAACATGTTTCAGCATGGCTTACTGTGTGCTGTCTGATGTCTATCAGATTTTAGAACACTTGGACTTTTTGAAGTCAACTAAGTGCTCTACAATGATATTGATCTTTTCACAAATAAGTCCTCTTAATTTCAGATGCATGTTGTTCAAAAATTGGAGCACCTTGATCAAATTATTCAACATATAAACTTTCAGTTGTGGAGGCTTTGAAAGAATTACATTAATTGAAAACAAATTTTGCAAGTGAAAACACATTGAAATTTATCCCTAAAAAATAAGAGAGAAGTGGAAAACATTAATTAATGAGAGCTCAATACTGAGATTCTGCAAGGGGACTTCAGAATATCTTGACTTATAAAAAGACTCTTTCAAAGAAGCCCCTATTTTTTTTTAAAGATTTTATTTATTTATTTGACAGAGAGAGGTCACAAGTAGGCAGAGAGGCAGGCAGAGAGAGGAAGGGAAGCAGGCTCTCCGCTGAGCAGAGAGGCCCGATGCGGGGCTCGATCCCAGGACCCTGAGATCATGACCTGAGCCGAAGGCAGAGGCTTTAACCCACTGAGCCACCCAGGCGCCCCGGAGCCCCTATTTTTAATTGGAAAAAATTACATTGTGTCCCAGAAGAGCAGGAAACTGGAAAGGCCTATGATTTTGCAACATCTAAGTTTAGTGAAGCATTCAAAAGAATCATAAACACAATTTTTTGATGAGTTTAGTCTTATGAAAATGTTTGTTGAAAAAAGTTACCCTGAAAGGAAGCTAACAAGAAAGTCCCTGGTAAAATTTGGGGGCTGAAAGATTTTCACTTTTTAATGCCAAAAAATCAGCATTGAGAGTGTCCTTCATTTGTCCTGAGCTGATGAAGTGTCTCAACAACTGTAGACAGGATATTTTCCCAATTAAAAATATTGTGGCTTACAATGAAGAGTAGATTGAAGGTGTCAATAATTTCAAATTAACTAACCACAAAATGTTACTTTGAAGATTACAGGAAATTTTGTGAAAAAATAATAAAAATCCTGATACCATATTGAGGGGAAAAAATCCCACTGACATAGTAAAGATGCACATGTCTTACAATAGCCAAACTATGGAAGCAGCCCAAATGTCCATCAAAATACATAATATTCCATTAGATATATATAATAGAATATTACTCGGACATAAAGAAGAATGAAATCTTGCCATATGCAATGACATGGATGGAGCTAGAGAGTGCCATTCTAAGTGAAAAAAGTCCATCACAGAGAGACAAATACCATATGATTTCACTCATATGTAGAATTTAAGAAACAAACAAACAAGGGAGAAAAAGAGAGACAAGCTAAGAAACAGACTCTTGACTATAGAGAACAGAAAGATGATTGCCAGAGGAGAGTGGCATGGGGGAGGACGGTGGATGGGATAGGTGATGAGGATCAAGAGTACAGGTATGATGCACACTGAGTATTGCATAGAATTGTTGATTCACTCTATTGTACACCTGAAACTCATGTAACATTGTATGTTAACTGTACTAGAATTAAAATTAAAACTTCAATTTAAAAAAAGGGACATGGCTTAAGATACTGATTCAAGTACATGATTCTGTGTTTGTTATTTTTTATATTCAGACAATCAATATAAACAGTGTTTTTAAATTTTACTTCATTGTACATGAATATATATTAATTTTTTGTTTTAGAAAGAATACTATTGAAAATTGTTTCTAACAGAACCATTTACAGCACCAGTATAATAAAACCAATCTGTCAGTCAAGAAATAAACATTTTCAAAATACACAAAACTGTAACTGTTCCTGAATCTTCTTTCACTCTCAAAAGTGACTTGGTGTCATCAACAAAATCTATGTTCCCTCTAGGGGCGGCGGGCTGGCTCAGTCAGCGGAGCATCTGACTTTTGATCTCGGGGCTGTGAGTTGGAGCCCCATCTTGGGTGTAGAGATTGCTTAAAAATAAAATCTTTAAAAAAGAAAAAGAAAAAAGAAATATCTGGTCACTGTAGCAGGAAGGATGGGGAGGCATGTTAGTGTCTGTTGCTGTATAATAAATCATCCCCAAACTGAACAGCTTAAAAGAGCCATCAGTTATTATTGTCCAATGTAGATGAGATACCATGTAGCTCAAGAATCCAGATGTGGCTTAGCCTCTGGGTCGGGGTCTCCCACGAGGCAGCAGTAAAGGGCTACAGCTTAATCTAAGTCCCCGCGGGGGCTGAGAAATCCACTTCTAAGCCCACTCCCGTGGCTGTCAGCAAGCTTCAGGAATTGTGCCTCCAGGCTCCCTGACAGGGTCATAGGCCTGTATTGGTCAGCTCGGGCTGCCATAACAGGTAGCACAGATTGAGGACTTTAACAACAGACATTTATCTCCTTACGGTTCTGGAGACAGGAAGTCTGAGATCAAGATGTCGGCGGGATTTTTCTCCTCGAGCTTTCCGCTTGACTTGTAAATGGCCGCTTTGCCCCATGTCCTCACATGGTCATCCCTTTGTGTATGTCTGTGTCATAATCTCTTCTTCTTATAAGGACATCAGTCATATTGGCTTGGGGGCCACCCTAATGGCCTTGTTTTAATTTAATTACCCCTTTAAAAAACTCCATCTCCAAATATAGTGACATTCTGAGGTCCTGGGGACTAGAACTTCAACATATGAGTTTAGGGAAGATGCACTTCAGCCTACAACTGGGTCTCCCCTTCTGAGTGTCCTTACAACATCGCAGCCTGTGATTCAAAATTAGGAAAAGAGAGAGAGAGAGAGAAGAGATCCCAAACACCAAGGCAAAAGCTACCGTCCCTTATAATTTAATCTCAGCTGTCACAGTTCATCTTTCCTGCTAGAAGAGAATCAATAAGTCCAGCAAAGGAGGGGACTGCATGGAGCACGGATACCAGAAGGCCACCATCTTGGAGGCTGCCCTCCACAACGGATTTGCTCCAAAACAGGAGGGAGGGACCTAGACTGAGAGCAGAGACACCTGGCTTCGGAAAGGCAGTTTTTCCTTCTGAGACCAGCCAGAGAACACACTAGTCTGTGTGTCAGACTGCCCAGGATGACCAAAAGATCAAGGCCCCACAAAGCAGCAGGCTTGTCCACACAGCTCGCTGGGTCCCTCAGAAGAGGAGCAGCCAGCAGGGCGTCTCCTCACCAAATTCCAAGGCGGACGCTGTCCAGCGGGCTGATTCATCTCAAGGTGGCAAAATTGAGGCTTTCACCCCCTACGCATGGAGCCATGACCAGGAGTCGAACCAAGGCCGCCAGCTGAGCACCCTGCCCCCCGGGTGGGGGGCCCCACTCCTAGCGGTGTGTCCCCACTCAGCTTCCATAGTCCGCCCCCGACTCAGCAGATGGTTTTCATCTGTTCCCCAGATTCCTTTTCCTCCACCACCTGATGCACCCGTGATTTAGACTTGCCGGTGGTAGAAAGCGTCCGTCTCTGTCATCTCAGACACTGGCGCGCGACACGCTTCCCCTTGGTCGCGTCCACACGCGGCAAAGTGACAGGAGGTAGAAAGCACGGAGCGGAGCCTGCGCGGCTTCGGGCCTGTTGCTCTCCCCACCGCCTGACGCAGGCCTGCGACTGCCAGAGAGAGTGTCCTGGACCCAGGGCCGGCAGCACAAAAACAGGGCGCTCCGGGAGCGGGGAGCTGGCGAGGAAGCCCAGCTGTGCTGGCGCGGGAGCCAAAGGCAGTAGAGGAGGAGGAGGGAAGGGAGGGGAAGGAGGGGAAGGGAGGGAGGGAGGGGAGGGACAGGTGGAAGGGGAGGGAGGGGAAGGAGGGGAGTGGAAGGAGAAGAGGGAGAGAGGGCGAGCGGGGGTTGGACAGCGGAGGAAGAGGATGCTGTGTGCAGGTCTGGTACTCCCTCCCCGACAAAGCCACGGGCTGGAGGGCAGGACACAGCATCCCAGTCACCCTGCATGTCCTCCTCTCCTGCTACGTGCACGCACGAACGCACATGCACGCATGCACAAATACACACCACAACACACACGTACGCCACATGTGTATACACACACAACATACACATAGACACACACAAACATATGCATGCACGCACGCACGCACAAATACACACCACACACGTAGACACACACCACAACACACACACACACACACCATCCCCGCCAGCGTTCTCCCAGGGCCTGGCATGCGGCTGGTGATCTGTCAGGGCTGACGGCATTGATGAGACGTAAATCAGAGGAAACTGCACTTGGGGATCCCTTTGTCCAATTCATCTTTCCAGCGGTTCGACATGAGCTCCTGAGCACTTGCTGTATGCATGCAGAGGCCTAAACTCATGCTGCCTGGAGTTAGAGAAAAATCATTTCTCTTTCCCACAATTGCATCTGAACTCACCACGCTTTAGGGGATTTTTCCTGAAATATGACTTTGTAAATCGGGCCATTTCTAAGTCTTATACTTTACTCAAGCACTTAGGTAAGAGGGGAGTATAAAAGAGTCTCTCCGAGCAAACCACTTACCCCACATTTTGGGGTGTCCTTTTAAGGAAAAGGGAAACCTCCAGAAAAACTGCCCACCAGGCTAGAGGCTGCAGCTTCCAAAGCCCCCCAGACAGAGAGCCAGGAATGGAACCCTCCAGGAGTAAAAACATGGCTGAATTTATTGAACTGTGTTTTCTAAGGAATATCTCAAATAAACATGCATTATTGTGTAATAAGTCAAAAGTTATTCTTTAGAAGAGAAAAGAAAACAATCCTGCTCACACACTGAATATAAAGAATTCAGCACAACACCTGGCAAAAAGGGCTCAGAAATGTTATTTGTTGGTTGTTTGGTTGTAAAGAAATCGGCATCCTTGGCCGTTTGATGCCCCTTTTGGAGGTCCTCAGAATCCTGCTCCTGAGCCCAGCTTTTTGGGCAGAAACCTCCAGTCTCAAGATCAATCCATGATACCCACCAAAGAAGGGGGCTTTCCACATAAGCCATCCTTAAGCCACTGACTCAGGGTGGGAGAAATCCCAATGAAAATACAGCAATGCTGGCAACACCGCTCGGTGCTGACCTCAATATCCACCTCCCAACAATTCCCTGGTATGTTCTCACTTATGACTGGGCCCCGCCGAGCCTGCTGTTTCTTATTAGAGTGTTATTCTTTATTTGATTTCAAAATTATTCTTCATGTGTCACCTTTTTCCTTGGGCCATTTTCTCCCTCCAGTAAAATCTTGGCACCCACAATAGCTCTCAGAACTAAATTAATTATAAAAGCATATTAATGTCATCTGTACAATGATGAAATTAATTTATGCAATACATTCAAGAGGAAGTCATCAATTACGACCAGTGACTATAGCATTTTGTGTTACAGCATTTAGTATTCGTACAAATTTTAATATTTCCCCCAGAAAGAATTGCCATAAATATCTGCTGTGCAGCCTTGATTTATGAGTTAAGTGTACATTTTAGATGCCACTAGTGTTCGAACACTACACATTCTATTCTTATCAAATGTGTGTTCTGGAGGGGAGTTCCTCCCTCTCTGAAAAATAAGGATCTCCATTCTCTTAGGGATGACTCTCCCCTCAGGGTATGAAAAGAGGCACCCGAGTTTTTGTTGGGACATATATGAATTTCTTAGAAGTGCTTCTAAAGTTCCTGGTTAAATTTCCCAAGACACACTATAAACTCAATACAATGGAAATCTATCTGTGCCCTCATGTCAAGATCTGAATATTACTCAGGGCCCCAAGTGGCCCAGTCTCAGAGTGAGTGAGGCATTCAGAGGAACACAGTCTGGTCTTCAATTGTGCCCTCCCAAGACCATTGGAGAACAATAATCCATGGCAAGACTTGTTAAACCCCTCTTCCCACTCGATTCTTCCAAGTCAACCACACAACCCACTGTTAGCCAGAAATCCTCTCTCAGCTGTTCCCCAAAACTCCCTAGGAGAAGATAGTTGACACATGTCTGAAAAATAACTTGTATGCCAACTATTTAAGAAACACTTATGGAGCAGTAAGAAAAAGCCAGGCATCCCAATAGAACAGGGCAACATGCTAGAACAGGAAATTCACAAAGGAGGAGGTCTAAATGGGCACTAGGCATGCAAGAAGGTGCCCCATTCCATGATCCGCAGGGATATGCAAACTAAAACCACAGTGAAATTAGAACAGAACACACCCACTAGAATGACTGCAAAGAAACAGCAGAAAATGCCAAGTATTGGTTAGGACACAGAGCAACTGGAACTTCACACACTGCTGGTTAGAGTATAAAAATGGTACCATTTGGAACAGCTTTTGATGGGATATACTAAACTGAACATATGCATTACTTATGACCCAGAAATTCCACTTCTAGGTAAATGTCCAAAGGCAATGAGTCCATGTGTTCACCAAAAGACACATATCAGAATGTTCACAGCAGCTTTGTTCACAAGAGCCCCAAACAGAAAATGACAAAATGTCCATGAACAGAAGACTGGAATAGGGTTGCCAGATAAAATACAGGACACCCAGTTCAACTTGAATTTCAGATAAACAACAGACAATTTTTCAGGACAAGCATGTCTCACACAGTAATTATTATGCAAAATGAACTACTGCCATACATAACATGATGGCTCTCTCAACCGCGATGATGCACGAAAGAAGACAGACACAAGAGAATACAAATGGAGTGGTTCCATTTATACGACACTCAAAATCAGCCCAAACTCAGCGATGCTGTACATAGAGCTCAGGATCTAGGATAGTTAAGGCAGGGTGGGTTGTTCCTGGATGGGAACACCAGGGACATTTTGGGAGCCTGGAATGTTCTGTTTCCTGATCTGGGTGCTGGTTGCACAGACAAGTTCCTGTGTGAAAATCCATCAAACCGTACACTTAAAATAGGTGCCCTTTTATAAGTGTGAGACGTGCTTATAGAGACCGAGCTTGTTGCTCTGCAGGGGTTCAAATTTAGTAGAAAACCCTGTATTTTACCTAACAACCCTATTCTGTTCTTCTGTTAGTGGACATTTTGTCCATCAACGTGTCTTAAATGTATTTTATACACCGATAAATGTAAAAAAAAAAAAAAACCTCATAGGACACTGCTATTCATAGGGATCCTCCCATCTCCCCTAAGAAGAGAGGGGAATGTCAGTGGGACAAGCTGGGGTTTTGCCTGGGCTGGTAGGAAGGTCCAGGTAGGAAATAGGACTGCAAATACTCCTCCATTGTAATTTTGTAACACAAAAAATTAATCTTCTGAAGTCCAGAGACATAACCACTATTTCCATCCTCTTAGGATTTAAATTCAAATTATTTCCTAGGGACCTTCAAACTGTTATCTGTTTTGCAGAAGGAGGGAGGGTGGTGATCAGTCAACAGTGCGTGTTGGAGTCCCTCTCCTGCTCCCCCCACGACCACACCCCTGGCCTCTGGGCACTGGATTGGGAACCAGCAGGGAATCCCAACAGAGTGGAGAGAGATACAGGAGTGCAGCTGCTTATCAGCAGGTGTCCCACTAAGGTGGAGACAAAGCATGGAGGGGAAAGGGGCACTGAAACACCAGATCCAGAGGACCAACAGGCAGCCCAGGAAATGTGAAGGCAAAGGTTAGACTTGGTTCCAACCCTCCCTGGAGGTGTGCCCTGAGCGCCCTACCCACCATCTGAACCTCCACTTCTCATCAGAAAAGTGGAGATAACAGTGGTGCCAATCTCACTAAGCTTTTACAAGAATTGGGTGAGATAATGGGTGGCAGACCGTATTTTTCACAAGTGACCGCAATGTACTTCCCGCCCCAAGCATCCATCTAGAACCTTGCCACTCCCCCACCAAGGTGGACCCTAACTCCAGAACCGATGACTGGCCTGTGTCCAGCAGAAGGCAGCAGAAGTGATGCCATGTGACTTTCAAGGCAAGGTCATAAATGGCAGTGAGCCTCCCCCCTTCTTAGCTGGTAGACTCACCTTTGGAGCTCTGGGCCTCCATTAAAGTCCCAGTACCTGGAAACCACCAGGTTATTCAGAAGACAGCTCCTATGGAGATCTACCCAAAGTGAGCCAAGACATTCCCAAGCATCAGTACCCCAGGTCATCAGCCCTTGAGTCGTCCCAGCTGGGGCTCCAGACAGCACAAGAGACATCATTCTCACCATGTCCTCTTCCAACCTCTGACTCGTATCCACGAGCATGATAAAATGATTGTTTTGGGAACCTGGGTGGCTCTGTTAGTTAAGCATCTGTGTTCAGCTCAGGTTATGATCCCAGGGTCCAGGGATCGAGTTCTACGTCAGGCTTCCTGCTCAGCAGGGAGCCTGCTTCTCCCTCTGCCTTCCCCTTGCTATTGATCTCATTCTCTTTTTCTCTCTCTCTCTCAAATATCTTTTTTTAAAGTTATTGTTTTAACAATTAAAGGGGGGTTTAAGTTTGTTATACAGCAGTACTAACCAAAAAAATAATGTGCTGTATCAGTTAGCTTTTGCTGCCTAACAAACCACCCTAAAACTTAGTGGTTAATACAGCACATATTTATCTGGTGCACGATTCTGTGGGTCAGTTGAGCCATTCCCATGTCTGAGCTGATTCTGCTCCTCTCACCTGGGCCCTCTCCTGTGTCTGTGGTCGGCCAGTGGACCAGCTATGGCTGCATGATCTAGGATGTCCCACTCACATGTCTGGCCATCGGCAGGCCATCAACGGAGCAACAGAGGCAACTGGGCGATGGGTTTCCCCTCACCCAGAAGGCTGGCCCATGTTTCTTCACAGTGATGCAGAATTCCAAGAGCAGCAAGAAAGGCTCTGTCCCATGTCCGAGCTTCTCAAACGTCCACCGAAGACACATTTGTTAAAATCAGCCAAAACAAGTCATAAGGCCGCACCAGGAGGAAAAATGAGAGAGCTTCCAAAGGGACAGGACAAGAAGGTACGAGTGGGGAAGGGAAAGAATCTGAGGCCTTTTCTGTAGTCTGCCTCGTCCTGGCACAGAAGAAGCCTTGAGCTCATGTTGGCTTCCCACGTGACATAAGGGCCTCGGAGAGGAGCAGCTGGGGATGAGGTGGAGAGACAGGCATCCGTCTCTGGTTCCCCAGGGACAGGAAGTGTAGCAGAATGGGACAAAGTTTGTGAGTCAGATGTCCCAGTTTAGTCCCACCCATAAGCCCCTCAGAGGCCCCTTGATCATTCTCCATGTCCCGATCTTTCCTGGGGTGGGAGCACCCACATCTCTGAGCTACGGTGAGGATGGAGGGGGCCAGGGACCACGCATGGAGCAGCCCAGCCAGGAGAGCAGCAAGGAGGCTGGCTGAGGTCTCTGTGCCCACGGAGTGACAGGGGCGGGCACCAGCTGCTTACCAAGAAAGGACTGGCGCCGTGCTGGCCTGAGGGTCGGCCTGTGCAAAGTGCCGTCGCACGGGTTCTGCACCTGGGTAGCCCGGCTGGTCCATGCTTCTGTGCTTACGAATGCATTTCTCAAAGGCTCGTACTGGGCGGCGCTGGCTGGTATGACAAGGCGTCCTGCCGAGGGGCAGACCCGGGGCCTGGGCCCAGCTGGCGGTGTGAGACCCGGGGCACTGCCAAGGGCTGCCACCCGCAGTTGGCTGCCGTTGCAAAGGCACGTGCGTCCCACATACACACCCACCAGTCCCCTTACCGCGTGGCACGCCGTGCATGTCCCTCACCTGCAAACATGCCGTCTACTCTAGGACCACGGGCCCCACTGTCACCAGGCTTTGTTGATGGGAGACAGGTGAAGGCACTCCCAGCAGAAAGAGCCCCCCGTGAAAATACACGGAGTTGCACATGGGCCTGGGGACCACAAAGGTGCAAAGTTTTGTGAATCAAGTGGGAACAAGAGGACCCAGACTCCCTGCCCCGAAGTCCAGCTCGTGGACATTAAGAGTCAGTGAGACAGCCAGGCCTGCAGAGGGGTCTCAGGACCATCCCTCGGGGACAGCGTGGAAGAGGCAGAGACTGACGGTGCTGACCAGTTCAGGGACGTCCATGGCCCAGCGGGGAGATGCTGGGGGGAGGGCGGAGGGAACGCAGGAACTTCCAGGCTGGGAACGCAGGAACTTCCAGGCTGGCATCGGCCTCCTCACAGGATGTGGACGTGGGGAACATCAGGTTCCAGGAGGCACAGTGGGGTGGGGTGCGGTGGGTGCTGTTACCCTGGTCAGAGGGCACAGGGGAAGAGCGGGTCTGGGGAAGAAGCAGGTTCCGTCTGAGACAGTCCGAGCGGCCTGAACGGCTTGCTCAGCATCCGGAGACTCAGCACCTTTCCTTCCACACTGCAGCCACTCGAGGCCCTTCCACTCCCTGCGAAGGACAGACAGGCTCTGCTTCCTACCTCTATAACCAAGGCCACGGGAATGAGAAAAGAAGTCAAGAGGGCCCAGGTGAGATGCTCAGGGGACCGTGTTGGAACCCCAGCAGGCGGAGTGTCTGCCTCTGAGGGCTCGCTCTGCCTGGGGGAGCCCTAAGGTTCTCCTGGAATCCCAGGCCCACTTGCTGTCTCCTCTGTCCCCTGAAGGCAGCTGTCTTCCCTGGCACGTGTCCCTCCCAGTCGACGCCCCGGGTACAATGGGCTGTGACGTGCCATCTCTCCCAGCTGACCAGGAGATCCTCCAAGTGGTGTCTCCTCCCTCCCACCGTGTCCTAAGCCGGTCCCGGACTCGGACCCATAGGCCATGCATACATATACCCGCACCCGGCCCCACAGATGGTGAGCACAGTGCAGAAATGTGAGAGAGGTTATTTTTGAAACTTATTTGCAAGGTAGATTTCTTGTAAATGCAGAAAAGCAAAGCCAATTCTGTGGATTTTTTAAAGGGAACACACACAGCGTGGATGTTCTCTGAGGGCACGTTTGCAGCACCATTTCCTTTACCTAGTGGCAGAGTCCAAGACTCTGCAGTCACTCCCGCCCCGACCATCAGCAGCTCTAGGAAGCTTCCACCGGGCACCTGTGGGCCAGGAGGCGGAGGGGGGTGGGGCTGCCACAAGGAGGCATGGGGGGCTGTAGCGTCCAGCACACTGGCAGGGACAGGCTCAGGGACCTACCAAAGAGAAGGGCAGAGCCTGGGCTCCGATTCTCCAGACTGAGCGTCCCATCATGGGATGGGATGTTCATCTACCTTGGGACCAACAAACTCTGGCACTGTGTCCAACATCCACTGCTCCTTCCCTGGGCTCTCCATCTTCATGAGAAGGGCCACCCCCACTTCCAGCACACAGCCTAGAAGAGGGGAGAGATGCCCTCTGCACTGCTCCCCTCCCCCCACTGCCCCTCTTCTCTTGGTCCTGGGATTCCACCCTCTTGGGCTTCTCCCTTCTATCCCCCACTATCCGTCCAGTCTCCCACATCTAACCTCTCCTGCTCCAGACAGTCTCTACATGTCAACTGGAGAAGCTTGCCTGAAGCACAGTGTATCTGGCATGGTCTCTCTCACAAACCTTCCATGGCTCCCACTGCCTACAAAATCAAGCTCCCACTCTTGGAGGTCTTGTAGGACTCGGCTCCACTGTTCCTCCAGGGCCTCAGACACTTTGCCTGGACTTCAGCTCTCATGGTTTCCTAGATGGGGCTCCCTCCTCAAGAGGCCTTGCTTCTCCCTTAGCAAATCTGAAACATCCTCTTCCCAGCTATATCCTCCATGAATCTTTCCCTGGTCCCGATGAGACCGCCTCTGGCTCCCCCACATCTTTCCCAGGGCCCTGAAGGTACTCATCCACTTTGGGTCACAGTCTCTCATGTTTGCTGTCCCCTCTGACCCTTGTGAACCCCAGAGGAAGGGGGGCCTTTGGTCTTTATCTCTGAAGCCCCCTTGATCTGTTGAGGTGAAGCTAGTTACCATCACAGACGAAGCAGGAACCTCACTGGCCGGACACAGTAACCCTTGAGGCCTCACGTCACTCATGTGGTCGATGTTCCTGGCCGGGCAGCCTCCTACAGGCTCACTCAAGGCCGTGGGCTCCCTCCGGCCTGTAGCCCTCCCCACCCCGCAGTCCTGGGAGCCCTCTCTACAGAAATGGCACATCCGGCTTTCAGGGTTTGTTTTTATTATGGTGAAACACACACACACACACAACATAAAATTTACCATGGTAACCACATTTAAGTGTACAGGACAGCAGAATTAATTACATATACACTGTTGTGTAATGGATCTTGAGAACTTTCTTATCTTGCACAACTGACCTTCTGTCCACTGAACGACTCCCTCTTCCCCCTCCTTGCACACCCATTTTCGACCATGGCAGCCAGAACAGGTGTCACTTCCCCTCACGTTCTGTTACCAAGGACTCACCACATGGCCACACCCTGGGGGGCAGAAGCCTGCAGAGGGGGACACAGACAAGGCCTCAGTAAAGGCATGGGCACTAGGCAGGGAAGGAAAGACAGGCTTCGGGGCCGGAAGGAGGAAAGCCTGGTGCCAGTGTTTCCCCAAGCACCCACTGTGCGTGAAGCACTGAGCTGGACATAGCCACACACGAGTGCGGAGCTGTCCCATGGGAACGGCCCCGACGTGAAGCCGGGCAGACCTAGTCCAGTCCTGGTCTCTGGGCTGGAGCGAGTTCATGAACATTCCCAGGCTCACAAGACCCCTCCATGAACTGAGAGGGAGCCCACCTCCAGGATGGGGCGATCCCGTGAGATGAGATGAGCAGGGGGCCTGGCTCACAGCAGGTTCTCAAGGGCAGGCCTCACTGTCACTATTCACCTTCCAAAATCCTGCACTAGGAAACCCAGTCTCCAGCCGCCTGGACCACTGACACTATTGACACAGGACAGGACCCGATCCGCGCACCGAGACACCCCCACCCGCCAGGGCGTCCCTGAGACATCCTCTGACCTCCTGGCCGCGGCCTGATGCAGATTGGGGAGCCGGGGTCCCCTCTCAGACCCCATAACCTCCCTCCACTGGCCTCTTGCCCAGAAAGCCCTACGGTATCTGCCAGATGCCGCCCACTCTGTCCACCGTTTACAAAGACTTCCCCTGGCAATCCCCAAGGAAAATACTGCAGAGCCCAAGCCAAGGTCTGCTGACGTCTCTGCCCGGGGAGGGAGTCCCTGCCTCCTCCTGTGGACCCCATCCAGGATGGATCAGTCCTGGGCCTGCGGGCATGCTCGCTGCCTCCCAGGGCCTCCCCTGCAGGTGCAGCCCTCCCCCGTCTCCTCTTCAACACCTCACCTTCAGGCTGGTGCAGCCCGCAAGCCCACTGAGGGGTGCTCAGAAGCACCACGCCAAAAGAAAGCAAATCAGAGCTCGTGTCCCTGAAGGCCAGCCACACGTCTGGTGGCAGATTCCCCAGGAAGCAGCATATGCCTCGCGGGGCTGATGGGGAGCAAGGCAGGCAGAGTTGAGCCAGCGTCAGACCCCAGGGGACAGGGGACAGGCTCGGAGGGGTCCTCCAGCTCCGGCTCTCCCTGCTGGCCGCTCCCTAAACTGTGATCCAGGAGACATTCATGCCTCCTCCCCTCGACTGAGCACAGTCCTTAAGCTTCAGAGAAATGCGGAGGCGGGTGAAATGTAAAAACCACCCCTTCCTGCTTGGAGAAAGGCCTGTGTGCCTTGGAACGTTCTTACCTCACTGGCACAAGGCGGCTTATCGCAAAGAAATACTGATCTGTGGTGAGTTTCTGACGTTCCAGAGCTTGCTTTCTTGTTTGGGGGGCGGGGACATGGAGAAGGCCCCTGCCCACAGCTCTGCTGGCCGAGCCACGTCTGTGTCGTTTGATCCTTGGCCAGCAAGGCTGCGAGGCCACAGGAACCGTGGGCAGGAAGCCAGGCCGCCTGGGCACTCCGGCCCGCACACCAGCTTCCGAGCCTGCAGCTTGTCATGTCTGATGTATGGCGGTCCTTCATCCTTGCCGAGGTGCTCAGCAGAATGGAGGCAAGTTCAGCTACCCAGGGTCAAGAGGGAAAGCAACCTTGTTGTTCTCAGTCTGCACCCGGGGCCCCCAGCAGGAGGCCCCCGCCCCAGCCACCCCTCCAACCCCTGTGCATGGCCTCTCCCTCACCCTCCACACCATTCTGGAAAGAGGCAGGACGTTTGTCATCCTTGGGTTCTCAAATGTAAACCCCAGCAAACCCTGATTCCGGCTGCCTTCCTTCTTCTAGACATGCCATGTATTTTCCAGGGCCGGGCCCTGTCCAGGGGCTGCAGGTGCTCTGGCTCATTGGCCTCCGGGACACACTCGGGGCTCAGTCCCAGAGTCATTGTCCCCTTGGTTCCCTGACCCTGATGCCCCAGGTCCCACAGCAGAACTACCGCTTTCCCCCCACAGCTGCAGGCCCACCTCCAGGCTCAAGGCCCTCAGCACCAGGAGAGGGATCAGCAGCCATGACCATGGGAAGGGGAAGGATCCAAATTCCATCACCTGGGATGGGGAGAAGGTCCAGGACCTCAGAGCAGAGCACAATATGCTGGGCTCCTCAGTGTTCCCAGAGATCCTTGCCTCCAGGGCTGGCCTTTGCTGTTCCCTCTACCTCAGACACCCTTCCCCACCCAATTCATACCGTTCATTCCCATTGCCCTTTCAGGTGTCAGCCTGCTTCCTCCAGGCAGCCCTCTCTGACCACACTCTGTCCCTCCTCTGGCTCCCTCAGCTCCCAGCACTCCCCACACCCATGCTGCCCCTACCACTCTGGGAGGGAAGATCCCATTGTTGGTCTGGCTGTCTCCTTCTGCAGGCTGTGAGCTCCATAGAGCCCTTGGTCAGCTTTTCAGGATCCCTGACACAGCATTTCCATGAACATCTGCTGCCTGAAGGAAAAGACAAAAATAATTGAATAAATAAATGAATGAATGAATGAAAGAATGTTGGACTTGATGGTTCTTCCCAGGGACTTATGCTGACCCAAACCAAAAGTGGGCAACCCACGTGGCCTGGACAAGCTCTCTCCTGCCCTAGGTATCCTGGCTGTGGGGTGCCCACGTCAGCCTCACTCCTGAGCTTCCAGACCTGCTGGCCAATACCCAAAAGGCTTCATGGAACTCAAGCCCTCCACAACCAGCTGGCCCTACCCATGGCTGGCCCTTGTTCAGGCCAGGCCCTCCTACAACAGGAGTTGATGGAGTGCCTGTCCTGCTGCTCCCCGTGGTGGAGGGGATGGCTGACCACCTTCACACTCACTGGGCTGCCCACAGCTGGCTTCCCACCACTGGATTCTCCTCCCTCCAAGAGGGTCTACAAGCCCCATCCAAGGACCCTGGCTCCAACAATAGAGTGAATGTTGATAGATCCATTGGGGTCCCATGCCCCACCCACTAGCTGTACCTCCAGCCTGGGTTCCAAGAATCAGTTCACTCAAGCCTAGGCATCATTTCTCAGACCTTGGCGCTCCAAGGTCCCATCCTCAGGGCACTGTGCTTCTTGCTGCACTCGCTCTTCTCAATTTCCCCTTCCCACCTGTCCCCATCTGTTGTGAAGACTTCCAGGCTCTCCCCATCTGGTGTGAAGACTTCCAGGCTCTCCCTGTCCGGTGTGAAGACTTCCATGCTCTCCCCACCTGGTGTGAAGACTTCCATGCTCTCCCCACCTGGTGTGAAGACTTCCAGGCTCTCCTCATCTGGTGTGGAGACTTCCAGGCTCTGCCCATCTGGTGTGGAGACTTCCAGGCTCTGCCCACCTGGTGTGAAGACTTCCAGGCTCTCCCTGTCTGGTGTGAAGACTTCCATGCTCTCCCCACCTGGTGTGAAGACTTCCATGCTCTCCCCACCTGGTGTGGAGACTTCCAGGCTTTCCCCATCTGGTGTGGAGACTTCCAGGCTCTGCCCATCTGGTGTGGAGACTTCCAGGCTCTGCCCACCTGGTGTGAAGACTTCCATGCTCTCCCCACCTGGTGTGAAGACTTCCATGCTCTCCCCACCTGGTGTGAAGACTTCCAGGCTCTCCCCGTCTGGTGCGAAGACTTCCAGGCTCTCCCCACCTGGTGTGGAGACTTCCATGCTCTCCCCACCTGGTGTGAAGACTTCCAGGCTCTCCCCGTCTGGTGTGAAGACTTCCAGGCTCTCCCCATCTGGTGTGAAGACTTCCAGGCTCTCCCCGTCTGGTGTGAAGACTTCCAGGCTCTCCCTGTCTGGTGTGGAGACTTCCATGCTCTCCCCACCTTGTGTGAAGACTTCCAGGCTCTCCCCGTCTGGTGTGAAGACTTCCAGGCTCTCTCTTTACAGAGTGCACTCTCAACACTCCACCTCATTTAAAGTCTTTTACCACCTCTTTGACTGTCAAATGTCTACAGATCCTTCAAGAACACTCTCCAAACCTCTCCCTCATTGAATCATTCCTGATCACTCTTATCAGAATGAGCTTCTCCCTGGTCTGGACTCCATTTACTCATTCAAGCACTTCCCACAGGGGTGTCATCTCTCTATACCTTGTATTCTATGGAATGAGGCACAATCTTCTCTATCAGCATCCCCTCACCCTTACCTAGCCAGTAGGATCACATGACTTGGAGCTTCTCTCAGCTGATCTGCCCACTGAGCTGGACCTTTCTGCCCAGGTCATTTCCTACTCTTGGCACCAGGTTTTCCTCTACTCAGCTCAAGAGATCTTATTTTTTGGATATTGGTTTGGCCCCATTTTAACCACATCCCCATTCTATACTCCGCAGATTCCCCACTCCCAGCGTACTGTTTGCCTTCAGACTTCCTGTCCTGTCCAGGGCCCTAGATTTCTGCCCATCACGGGGAGAGTGAGCCTTCCAGGTGGGACAGACACCCACTGTTTCCTGGAAAATGTTCTTTGCTCACACTTCCTTCCCCCCGCCCCTTACCATGGGATCCCTGTGGATAAAGATATTGTGCTCCTCTTTGTCGCCAAATCATATCCCATTGTATGAACAGACCACTTGGTATTTATCCATCATCAGCTGAGGAGTTGTTCCTACGTTCAGCTCTTGGGACTAATGCTGCTGTGAATGTCTGAGGGCAAGTCTTCGTGTAGACACATGCTCTCGGTTCTCTTAGGTCCACACGTGGCTGCAGAACAGTGGGTCCTCACCCTCTGTGCTCAGTTGTTTGAGGAACTGCCATACGGAGGCCTTCTCTCTCCTCTGCTGTACTTGAACCTGGGAGGATACACACTGCTGGCAGCCACCTTATTTCTCAAGGGAGAGTGTGGGGAAGAAACGGTGAGAGAGAAAAATCATGTCCTGATGAGGTCGGATCAACGAGTCCGAGGACATTCCAGTAACGTAAGTCACTGCAGACTTACTCATTTATTTCTTCTGTGCACGTTCATTTTACTGAAACTGGTTTGAGCTGACTTTTTGGTACTTGCCATGAAAATTCTTAACTGTCAACCTCACTCTTTATGCTGATTCCCAGGTCTGGAGGCATTCTCATACTGGTTTGAATCCCAAACAGAACCCACAGCAACCTCTGCTGGCAGCTGAGGCTCCCAGGACACAGGGGTGACCACCACATCACAGGGCTGGTGCAGGGCGATGGGCAGTCGGGTCGGGTACTGCCCTTCCCGGCACTCGCAGCTGGACCGACCTCGTGGGCCTGTTACCCTCCACACCACGCACCCTTTCCCCACCCACCTCTCCTCTGTCCATGTGGGGCTCACTGCCATTCATGGACCCGGCCCATCACTTGCCCACACACTCCAGCACAAAGCCAGTGGTCCAGGCCTGCCCACAAGGCCATCTCTGTAGAGCCCTGTGGCCCTTGGGGGGCTCTCTGACTCTGCCCAGATGGAATTCACAGATTCAAAAACTACAAAATCCAGTCTGCTAGAAGACTATTGAAAATAATCCAATTTGAGACGCAACAGTAGCCAACATTCAAGGGTTGCCTTGGGCACCGTTTTCCTCTGTCCTTATACACACAGCCAGGCTGAGTGGCCAGGAGAAACATAGGCAGAGCCTTGCCAAGGGGGAATTGTCCCTCATTCACAGTGACTCCCCAGGCTCAGGAAGGCAGGTCTGTTCCTGCCCAGGATTTAGGCTGGAAATGTTCGAGCAGGTCCGCACTGGCCGGGTCTCCAGGCCCTGCCTGCAGGCATGGAAGGTCAGAGCAGAGGAGTACAAACCTGTCTGAAAAAGGCAGGTGACACCTCTGAAGGGGGAGTGCGGAGTTAGGCGGCATTTTCTCTGCAGATTAGCGAGCTTGTGAGGAAGGGTGGGCAGGTGCACCTCGTCTGTTGGAAAACCCAGGGGTACAGACTCTACCCATTTGGGGCACCCACAGCATGTTGGGAGAGTTTCGTGGGGCTGAGAATTTGCCAGCACAATTCATTTCATGCTCCCAGCATGCGATCAGCATTGGCAAATGTTGCCTTGGGTTAATTAAACATATTAATTAATAAGATGTGCCCAAAGGCATGCCAGCTTCCTGCCCTGGCTTAGGTACTTCCCGGGGACCCGAGTGGGGGAGCTCTGCCAGCCCCCAGGCCCATTCCATAAAACTAATCACTCTGAAGACGCATCACATAAGGCTCTGACCCAGTTCTGGATATTCCAGCTCCTTGGGGACAGGGACGAGGTCCCACTCACCTCCAGTTTCCCGGGTCTTCCTCAGCCAGGCTCACAGTCGGGCACCAGAAACCGCTCCCGCACACTCTGCGGAGTGAGAGCTGGTTCCCCTCGCTATGCCCCCGGGTGTGTGGAGGGAAGGCTCCTACCCACAAGAGGCTTCCTCTGACACTGTCCAGCACACACAGCAATGCAGAGACTGAGGCCAAATGATCCTTTTATTCTCCCCCAGAATATCCCATCGGACCAAGCGAACTCACCTTGAATGGGCCGAAGGGCTTCCCTGTCTTCCTCCTCCCCACCATGGTCCTGTCCTTCTCCTGACTCCTCCGCCATCCCTAAGCGTCCCACTTGTTCCTCACCCCCGGCTCACATCCATCTCTCGGTCCCACTGGGCTCGCCGCCCCCCATGAGTGGAAGAGCAGGGGGAAGGCTGGGGCCCTAACAGATGGGGGAGGGGGATCCATCCAGCTCCAGTCTCAGAAGAAGTCTCCGCCTGGCACACCTCCCTCGTCCCATCCGCTCTGCCCACCCTTACTCTACAACGGTGCCATGAGCCTCGTCTCTCCACTCCACCCTCCTCCTAGCCTCTCTTGCAAAAAGCTAGTGCTTGGCAGGCCTAGAGGTGGCACACAGGTGTGCCGGGCGTTTGTCACCACGCGGGTTCATTTCTCCCGCACACAGCTCTCGAGTACTTCCTCTGGGCACCGGGCAGGCTGCTGCAGGGCAACGAGATGAGTCCCACAGGCCCTTCCCGCCTCCTGGAGCCTCCGGCCCCGCATCAGGTGCTGTGTATGTTGTAGGCGGTGCACAGGGTGGGGACGGCTTTCCAGTGGGAGGATGGGCCCCAGGGTCCCCTCACCACACACGTCACCTCTGACTGCCAGGTGGCAGCGATCTCCTGACTGGTGTAAACAATGACAGTGGCCACACCATTGGGAGGCGCTCAGGGCTGACACTGTCCACACTTCATGTGCAGCCTCGCACAATTTCCACCCCATTCTTTTTTAAAATATTTTATTTATTTATTTGAGAGAGAGACAGTGAGAGAGAGCATGAGCGAGGAGAAGGTCAGAGGGAGAAGCAGACTCCCCGTGGAGCTGGGAGCCCGAGGTGGGACTCGATCCCGGGACTCCAGGATCATGACCTGAGCTGAAGGCAGTTGCTTAACCAACTGAGCCACCCAGGCACCCTCCACCCCATTCTTCATATCAGGAAACCGAGGCTCCAAGACGGGAGGAAACTTGTCGAGTGGCCAGTCTGAGATCTGACCCCAGGTCTGAGGCTAGAGCCTCGGGAGCTTCATTCACGGCTTCTGAAACTGTCCCCATCCCGGGTCATGGGGACCACACCAAACACGGAGTCTACAAATGTCGTTTCCCATTTCCCATCATGACTCTTGGTTCCTCCATGACCACAGGCCGGGGGATTTCTGCAGGAGCTCAGGCTTGAAGCTGGGTCTAGAGAGTCGTGTTTACACCTCGCCCTATCCTTACAGAGTTTCCAGACAGAGGTTTTTGTCCCGTGACCTGCCATTTTCCAATGACGTGACCAAGTACACTGTCCACATCAAATCATTTACTTTCAAAACATGGGTGTCTCCCCAGGCACGCTCATGCAAACGCCTCTGAGAAGCTGATGGGCTTCCAGAGAGAAGCACACTGCGGGCCACAGCTGCTCTCCTGAGCCTCCCACTGGGTGGGCCACAGCAGCCAGCCCAGAGCGGTGACACTTGGGTGCTGCCCTGTGGCTGGCAGGGCCACCAGGTAGCTAAAAACCCTCCGGAAGGGGTCTGGGCAAGTCCCGCAGTGACCTTGCTGGAGGTGGCCTGAGGCCATCCCAGAATGACCCTGCCTCCCTCTCCAGCGCAGATGGTCTGGCCTCGTGCTGAGGCCGTGGTAGCACACGGACTGCAGTGGGTCCAGAGCAGCAAGAAGGAGAGCCCCCCGCTGTAGCCCGTGCAGGCTCCAAGACTCCCGGATGCTCCGGGCAAAGCCAAGTCCAGGGGAGGGGCTGTCCCCGTATCCAACTATATCGACCTCCCCCAAGTGGGCAGCCAGGAAAGGTGGCAAGGAGCATGTGCCAGGACACCTCAGCACATCGTGTGCTCTCTGACCCTCCAGGTCATCATCTGTGAAGTCAGGACAATGATAATAGAGCCCCTCGCAGCGGGGCCATGAGGATCTGATACGGTGCATGGCATTGTGCATGGCAAATGGTGGGTGCCCCTTCTGCACAGATCAGAAATGTGGCGACCCAGGAGGGCTCGCCCACCTCCTTCCCCAAGTGCTGGAATTAGAGTAGCTCAGTAAGACTTGCTAGTCATTCTGTGTGTGCGTGGAGCTGGGATCGAGTAAGAGTACCCCAAGCTCTGTGTGGCAGATGTCCCCAGAGTCCACACTCAGCAGCCGCTGGGACACCCACAGCTCTCCCAACCCGGGTCTCTGCGGCTCGGAGCTGACCTCAGACGAGAGCTCGTGATTAAGTGCGTTAGCATGAACTTGGGGGGGAGGGCAAAGGCCTTTCACCACACCAAGCTCTGTCTCATTTCACCTCCCGAGGGCACGACTCCAAAGCCCAGGAAGTGGAGGAGAGAACTGAGGCAGCCTCTTTGGCATCCCTCAGGGTAATCAGGGACCCAGGGTGTGGCCCAAGGAAGGTGGGGAACTCACCCTGGCCCAGAGACATTGAAGCAGCCAAAACTCTCTCCAGCTGCAAAGCCTGGACTAAAAAGTCAGGAGCCAGAGCAGGGACCCTGCCTGCAGAAGCACTAGAGACTCCTCACCCAGGGCACTGGAGTCAGCACCAAGGGGCTACACGGAATCCCCCTCCCACCTGGCACCCTCCTGCTTCGGATGCATACCCCAACCCAGCCCCAACTGCCCCAAAGGGATGGGGTCTCTGGGACATCAGAGAGCACAGGCTCAGAGAGTCTGCAAGCACAACACCCCAGGTGATGCCATGAGAAGTGGCTGATGTCAGCAGAGACTGCTCTGCCTCCCGGAGAGCCACCTGGGAGAATCAGAAGCTCCTCCTGCCCGGGTACTGCCCTCCACCCACACCCACCCCCCCACCAAGACCCAGAAGACAAGGAATGCCAGGGACCCACCGAGATGAGCTCTACCTGGCCAGGTGGACAAGCAGAGGGGAATCAGACAAAGAGCAGGGCTGGCCAACAGGAAGAATTTCCTTCCAGGTCAAACCCACAGGCCTGCCAGCCCCTGCAGGTCTGACTCAGAGGATCCAAGCCTCACAGGTCGCAGTGTCCCTATACCCCAGCACCATGACATCACCCCATGCCTTGTGATCATGTCACAGAGTCAACACTGGTGTCTCTTGAGCTTTCTGGGTGTAGGGAATGGCTACTGAGCAAATACTTTCAGAAAAGCCATCCACACCCAGCTATGCCCCAGAATCCCAGCTGCTTCAGAGATAGACATCTCTAGACCCTTGAGGTGGGCATGCGCTTTCATTCCAGGCTACAGAACCCATGAGGGCTTGTCAGCATGAAAGGTTCACAGGACTCCCTTTGGGGTTCAACCTTAAACAGTGCCAGAAATTATTATGGTTCTATTTATAGACCTTCCTGAGTGTCAACTCAGAAAGAAATTCTGAAAGAAATTCCTCATTGACAGTAAGCACAGCGAGATCCAGAAGCATGTCGACCCACAGCCCCTCCTGTCCTCTGCCTTCCTCCAAATAAATGTCTCTGTACTCACAGACCTCTGCTCCCAGGGATCATTGCTTCTCAAACAAGACAACCAAAGAGGCAATGCACCCCTGCACCCTCAGCCATGGCACTGGCCACAGGAGAGGGCCCCTGCTCCCTGCACGGACGCCTCTCTAATGACCCGTCAGGAGGCAGCCTCGGGCAGAGCACCACTTGGGGGTCCTCTGTTCTGATCTCCCAGCCTCCCCCCTCCAGGACTTTTATCCCACACACCACTCATCTGCAATATCAGAACAAGCTCATTTCATGAAGGGCAAGCTCCCCAGTGAAAGTAGGTGGTCCAGAGCTGCAAGACCCAGGCCATGACAGCCAATAGATAGACAGAATCCAAAATGGCGCCTCCAACAAGAGGTTCAGCTTAGAGGAGGAACAAGAGGATTATCTTTAAAACTCTCTTTGAGGGGAGAAAACATGTAAGATTCAGACACCTGCAGGGCTTGCTCAGATACCTTCACTTTGCTCCCCAGTGTCTGGCTGGGGCAGGCCATCTGAGTCACTGAGAGCGACCTTGTTGCCACACAATCAAGGTCAAGGCAGCCCAACAAGACACACACAACCTAATGCCAACATTTACCCAGCAGTTTCTATGGGCAGAGCAATGGGCTCTGCAGTGAGTGTGTGGTAGGTTCCTAATCTTGATTATGGCCTCATCCTGACCCCCAGTCCAGAAACTCATTGCTCCCCTTGGCTACTTCCCAGCAACTTACTGCCTCACTTTGGGTCACTTGCTCCATCGCTGTTCATCTGGAACCCACAAAAGATGGAGCCAGCTACTGGAGCCTCCTCATTGTCTCCAAACCTGCTCCCTCGTCTGAACTAGGGATGGCAGCACCTGTAGGGCTGTTTTCCAGGTTGAATGACAGGTATTAAGAATTTGCCACAGGAACACCTGGGTGGCTCAGTCAGTTAAGCATCCGACCCTTGATCTCAGCTTGGGTCTTGATCTCAGGGTTGTGAGTTCAAGCCCCATGTTGGGCTCCATGCTGGACATGGAACCTACTTTAAAAAAAAAAAAAAAAAAACACTGGGGGACAAAAAAAAGATGAAATGCAAAAAAAAAAAAAATTAAGAACTTTCTAAGAACTAGACACCCTTTTGAGGTTTTTGGTGAAGTATTTCATTTATCCCTCAACAGCCCTATACAGAAGGTACTATTTTAGCCGCATTTTCCAGGTGAGAAAACTAGGGTTCAGCAAAATCCTGTGACTTCCCAAAGGCATACATTGGGTCAGTGTAGAGTCCTCCCATGACCACTGGCCCCAGGACCGTACAAGAGGGGGGTTATCGTGACTACTTAATTAATCCTTAGAATCTAAGAGACCACATGCTCAGAGTTGTACCTCCTGATCATGGCCAAGTATAATTCAAACTCCCAAGTATAATTCAAGCTCCCAAGAGCTAGCAGGGCAGGCACAGCTTCCCCAGTCCTGCCCCAAGAACTCCTGCCACCAGCATCCACAGACCAACACCCAGGGTTAGACTCAAGGACCCTCCTTACCTGATACTCAGGCCCCAGAGGACAAGAGCTGCCAGATTGGTGGCCCCAGACAAGGCAGCTCCAAATTCCTGGGACATGCGGGTCCCAGCAGCACCTCCTCCTGGAATGAAGCAGAACAGAGCGATGGCCCCAAGCATGGCCTTGGGTCTCTAAGAGTGGGGTCTCACAGGGCATCCATCTGCAGAAAACAGACTAAACCTGGACCCTCTCAGTCCCACATCCAGAGCCCAGCAACTCCTGGGACACTTGGGGGAAGGTGAGTCCAGGGAAGGGAAAGGCTATCAGGAGCAGAAGGAAAATGTGGCCCCATGGCTACCAGCAGCCCCTGAGGATAGACCCTGGACTTTTCTGGGACATAAGGATAGCCCTAACAGCAGCATCACTCCGGGGTCCAGGGCAAGGCCTCCCCGGACTTTCCAGACTCACTCGCTCTGCAGAGGTTCATTTTGTCGAGCAACCGAGGGCTCTGCTGTGAGAGACACCAACAGGGATCCTACCTCCTGGGCTTCCAGAGAGACAAAAACCAGCATGACCCACAGCAGCATTTCCAGCTGTGATAAGTGCTCTCAAGGGAACAAAGAGGGTGTGCTGGAAAAGTAGTAGCAGGGGGGCGCCTGGGTGGCTCAGTCGTTAAACGTCTGCCTTTGGCTAAGGCCATGATCTCAGGGTCCTGGGATCCCAGGGTCCTGGGATCGAGTCCCATATCAGCCTCCCTGCTTGGCTGGCGGGAGGCCCGCTTTTCCCTCTCCTACTCCCTCTGCTTGTGTTCCTTCTCTCGCTGTGTTTCTCTCTGTCAAATAAATAAATAAATAAAATCTTCAAAAAAAAAGAAGAAGTAAGTAGCAGGGAAAGTTCTCAGGAAAGACACCCCTCCGCCGAAAACGCTCTGGGCCAAGGGCTTCGGGGCACCGCCTGGCCGAGGCAGGACCACAGCTGCTCCAGCCGCCCAACCAAGGTGCCCAGGCTCCAGGCGGGAGGACAGCTGAGTGGAGAGCACACCTGCTCTGGGCTCCAGTCCCAGCCCTTCACGGAGGAGGTATTTCTTCTCTCTGCAACCCTGTGAGGGACCTAAAGATGGGGAAACTGAGGCATGGCAGTCTAGAGATTTGTCCAAGGTCATGCAACTAGAAATGGCAGAGCAAAGATCTGAACCCCATGATCCAGTTCCTTGAGTGGTGCCCAGGTCTGATCCCCACGCAGGGACACTCGGCCCCAGAATGCCCTGACTGGCCATTTATCTCCACACTAAAGCCCACCTAGGCCTCCCAGAGCCGAGTCCAAGCTCTGGAGTCTGAGGACAGAGTTCAGTTACTCCTGTAGTTTGCTCCTGGGATCCAGGCATCGACTGGGAACAACACCGGACATTGAACACTCACTGGGGTGAGGAGCAGCCATCTGGCCTGGGGTGGACTGGACCTCTCCTGGGCTGCAGCGCAGCTCCCAACCTCTTGGGTTCATGCTCCAGCTCAGACTCTTCGTGGCCATGTGACCTAGGCTAAGTTCCTTTACCCCTCTCTGCCTCAGCTCCCTCATCTGTAAAATGGGGATAAATAATGATAAAAAATGATAAATGCAGATCAATCTGAAAATAGCTACAGAATTACTCTGTAAGGGGAAGTTCTTCCCAGGTCTTGGCAATATGTGCTAGGAAACTGTTGCTAGGAGCTCCCTGTCATTGACAGAGAAAGGCAAAACCTGGCCTTTTCCAGGGGCCCCAAGGACACTCGTGTCCCCTCAGTCCTTCCCAGGCATGCGGTGCTGCCTGTCTCTACCTGGGACACAGGTTCATTATCACTGCACGCTGGAGAACCAGAGACGAGCTAGGGGCCGGGCAGGCTGGGGCTTACTGGAGCGACCCCAGAAACAGCCATCAGCTCTCCCCTGTCCTCAGGACACAGCCCAACCTCGGCCCACCCTGATGGCCAGGCTGGGTTTCCCTGTGTCTCCCGCACTGGCCCAAACATGCCCGCTCACAGCCTTGGGACTGGCTCGGGCAGCGGCAGGGGCCACCGGCAGTTCCGTGTAACCAGGGCTTAGTAGGAAGCCCCTCAAGGTCAAAGCTCCTAAGCGCCAGGGCAGGGAGGAGGTCCTGGGTAATGAGAACAACCGCTTTCATGGAAACGGCCACCCTAAGCAAAAAGAAGCCAGACATCATGCAGAGCGGGCCCCGTGTTCTTGTCTGCCTGTGGCCAGGGCAGGGCTAAGCATGCATCAGCAGCTGTGGCCAGAGCTGGCTGAATCCTGGGGGGGGGTGCTGCTCCTCCCAATCCGTCATCACAGGTGGGTCAGGTCCCCACCCCCCAGCTTTGCCTCCCTCTGGGTCCTGAGGACAGCCACACTCCTACCCTCCCTCCTTCTGGCCTCGAGGGTCCCCTCAAAAAATTCCTAGAAAGCCTGGCTCCCTACAGGTGACACATGTGAGCCAAAGTAACGCCTCTCTGTCGCCCTGTCCGTCCAGACGCCCCTGACTCCTCAGGCACTGCTGGCCTGCTTGGAGCCGGCAGGACGACACGGAAGACCTCCGCAGGAAAGCTTCTCACGTCTCTTCAGGCTGCGCAGAAGCAAGGGTCTGGGTGGCTACAAAGCCCCAGAAATGAAGAACATGCTGGTTGGTCCCAAACACCTCCATAAAGTGATCAGAACAACTTCAGGGGCACCTGGGTTCCCTTCCGTCAGTGAAGCGTCTGCCTCCAGCTCAGGTCATGGTCTCTGGGTCCTGGGTTCGAACCCTGGGTCGGGCTCCTTGCTCAGTGGGGAGCCTGCTTCTCCCTGCCACTCCCCCTGCTTATGCTCTCTGGGTGTCTGTCAAATAAATATATATATTTTTTCCATATATATGTGAAAAAAAACTAACTCCAGTTCACAGTTTGCCGATACCCACCACCCCGAGTTCTAGAAATTACTCCTCCTAGGTTTCCAGGCCTTGGCACACTCATCTCTTTTCCTGCCAGCTGCACCCTCCCACTCTCTTCCGCCGCCTCCCAACCCTGCCCCTTAAATGCCAGGGTTCCCTCGTGGTCCATCCCTAACCCTCTTCTGAGCCTGCCCCCTCCCCGGGCAGACTCCTTTCATCATCTGGGCTTCGGGAACCCCGCCATCTCTGGCCTCCGCCCTGGGCCTTAGACCCCGCAGGCCCGGCGGCCGGCAGGCCCGCTCCGGCCCCAGCTAGTGCAGTGTTCCCAGGCCTCCTCTGGGACACCTGAACCAGGGGCCTCAGACCCCCCTTCCAACCCCCACCGAGATTTCTCCATCTGACTCCTTGGCCTCAACCCCCACAAGCAGGCCAGCAAGGGAGGCAGTGCCCTGCCCAAGCCTGAGACTTCACAGCCAAGGAAGAAGGCCCGAGAGGCCCCGCTGCTGAGGAGCTTGACCTCTCCGGGCCGCCGGCTCTCTGACCCGGGGTGGCCTCAGAACCTTCGCTCGGTCCTCACTGGGAGCTGCCCTTACGCAGCAGTAAGTTCCCAAATGGACACGTGCCGGCCCAAACGCGCGCACACCCCCGTGCCCAGGCCACGGACCGGATGAGCCCCGGGACCTCTCCCGGGGTCCCCATCGGGACGGGGCCCGACGCTCTAGGTGCACGTCCAGGCGGGGACCTGCTGGTGCCTCCCAGCCTCCTGGAACGGATGGGAACATCCTGCAAGCTCACATCGCTCCTTCTCAGACGTCCTCTCCGGCACTCCCAGAACCGCCTCCCGGGGCCCGGACAGGACCACATCTTCTAGGTTTATCTCCTGCAAAAGCTGTCAAGAATCAACTGATCCTGAAGTAATAGAAAAACGTAAATAAGATTATTCAGGCCACTGCCCTCACCTTCCTTATACGTTAAGATTCTGTTATAAATCCGTATCCACGTATTTTTTAATAGAGAGATGTTTCTAGATACCTAAGTAGTTAGAGGGATGGGCAGGGAGGCAGACAGTTGATAGATGGGGAGATGACAGACAGAAGCTCCCTTAGCCCCCTAGATGTGTTCTGGAAAAGTCATCAAGTTTTCTTCTAAATCAAACCACATTTTAAATTCTAGAAAGCAAGACTTCCATAAAGCAAGCACACACACTCACATCAAGGTGTCCCAGGGCTGGGTGGGCGTGCAGGGAGACACCCTAGAACACGCCCGGTCCCCGCTGGGACCTTCACAGTCCCAACGGGCCTCCTTGAGCACCATCCTCTTTGCTGCCTAAACTGAGCTGAAGAAAAAATTCAAAGACTATGTCTTCGAATGAAGTTGGTTCCTCCGTGGCCACGTCCACACACACAGCCCACGAGCAGCTGCTTGGATGTGTGGCTCTGCCCCCACACCCAGCTGTAGGATCGCACGCCATCCTCCACCTGAGACGGACGCCCCAAGCCTGGCATCTCAGAGCCTGTCTTTCCCTCCAAGTTCGTATTTTCAATGCGGACTTCGTAAGCTTGAATGCGTCTGACTTTTTTACAACTCCTCTCCCGACTGTGCCAGCACCCTCCAACCACACACATGGGTTTAGGGGTGCAGGAGAGAGGCCTTCCCAACACCCACCAACCCTGGGATGGTCTCTCTGGGCTTCAAACCGTGTGCCTACCGCAAAGGCCAGCTGAGGCCGGAGCAGGGCTGGGCAGGAGGAACAGAGGAGGCTGGCAGGCCTCGCCCAGCAGGGACTGGGCATCAGGGCCTCCACTGACTGCATCCCCAGCTGTGCCCTAGGGCACCTCCCCCCACCCCCCTCCAGGTGCCCTGCAGCCTGGAGAAAACAGGCCGGCTGCCAGCCCACCCAGCTCCCATCCACTGCCGCCAGCCCCAGGAAGGAAAATGAGATCCTTTTCCCTATGCTCCTGAGCTCTGCTGAAACGGGCAAATTATCAAAGAGGAGCTGAAGACCGTGGAAGGAAGGTAAGCCACTGCTGAGGGACACGGAGAGAGCAGGCCTTGGATGCATGGTCTCCTGTCACCCAGCTCCCGGGATCCCTGCTGCTGTTCCAGGCTCTCCCTCAGCTGCACGGCTACCCCAAACATGACTGGAGCCGGCCCTGAGCCAGTCAAGGGAATCCCCAGACCCCCGGCCCTCCCCACCTGCAGCCCAGCTGCTGGGAGGGCCTGGGGCCACGGAGCGCGCTCCCCCACAAGAACTGTGAGCCCAGAGCGCTTTGGGAACTGGAGGTCCCTGGGGGCACTGCTCCACCAGTTACGGGTGGGCCTCAGCCCCCTCACGCCTTGGGGAAGCTCTCTCCTTGGCTCAGGTCTCCACTCCCAAATACACAATCCCCCAGTCCTGGTCTTTTCTGGAAGGCGAGGCAGGAAGGTTGGGGCCCAGGGAGGTCCAACCAAGACAGGGGACACAGGCTCAGAGGAAACTTTCGTAGGTGAGACAGATCGGCAGTGGGAAGGAATTAGGATCTCAGGGCAACAACATGTCAGCTCATTCTCACTGTGGTCCTTCCAGGTAGCTTTAATTATGCCCATTTCTCAGATGCAGGTACTGAGGCTCAGACATGCCCCAGATCCCAGGCCCTGGACCAGGATGCTTCCAGGCAAAGGGATCAGATCATTTCTTCTATTCTAGAAGAAATAGAATGTTCCTTGGGAGTGGGGCACTTCATCCATTTTAGGAAGGCAGTATGGCCCCATGAGGCCCATGAGGGTGATGAACAGGTGCTCGGTGGGAAGGACCCTGTTGTGTCCCTCTGGCCCCTCCCTGAAACAGGCCCCCAGGCGCCTCAGTGGCATGGGAACACGGAAGCCCAGCCCATTCCCCACACCGAACAGCCTTCAAAAAGCCCAGCGCTCAGCTTTCTTTTTAAAAGCTCAGCTAATGAGAAGCATATTTTATTTTCTCAGGGGAGGCAGCTGTGGGATAAAAATCGGAAGTGTAAACTCTGGTGGTGGATGAATCATCATGTTGCTTTTTATTAATTTTTTTTACGGTGAAGTTTTTATGGTTTTCCAAGATCACATGGAGGAGTTCTCTCACACTACTGCCCACGACTGTTTACAGGGGAGTTCAAAAGGCCAGGGCTTTGCTGAAACAGTCTCCAGGGTTCAGAAGGTGCCGCTGATAGCCAAGCTCCATGTGCATCTCGGGGCACCTGCTGCACCTCCCCGCGGACCGGGTGGACGGAGGCCAGTGGTCAGCACCGGGAACCTCAGGTCCTCCCACTGACACGCCGCAGGTGTCCAATGAGTGCACACAGGGTGAATGAGTGAATCGACTGATTCTACTAAAACCCTTTGTTTGACCAAGGTAATTAAAATAATTGACCTATTGTGGCCCATTAATAAGATGGAATATGATCCAGTCATAAACTTAATGATTGGGATAATGGCAAAGTATTCCCTTTCTAGTACTAAGTGAAAAAGCAAGCGATAAAATCGTGTGTAGAGTAGGATGCAAGTTGAATCTTCAAAATATAACCTACATGTATAAAAATATACGGAAATATAATGTAAGGCTGGGCGTGAAAGCCATCAGCTCTCTCTGAAAGGTGGGTAAGGAGCCGTCGGTCATTTCTTTTTTTTTTTTTTTTTTGCCAGTTTTCAGCAATGAGCCTGTGTTACCTCAGAAATCAGGGAGAAAAAATGTCCTAGTAACAACAGGACAAAATATCATAAAGTAATTGACAGCTTGATTTCCTGGGGTGAAAGGTGTGGCTTGCTGGTGCTCTTCTCGGCGCTCCTGGGGGTCGGTCCCTGAGGCTCCCCGAGGACCCCTGGGAGGGAAGGGGACAAGGTCCGCACAGACAACACCTCATTCCCACGTCCTGCTTCCTCCAGGCGGCACATGCTGGTTCAGCATGGGCTTTACTCGCCCGACAGAGGCGCCAAGAAATGACACTTCCTATTTTTCAAAAGTGAATTAAATCTGACCCCGTGCTCCCATTCCTCTGAACTAATGGCAAATCCACTGTCATTATCAGGGCTCCCTCTCCAACCAGGGTTGCTAGCTTATCAAATAAAAATATCAGAGGCCCGGATAAATAACAAATATTTTTTAGGATAAGTATATCCCATGAAATACTTGAGATATACTTGTACTAAAATATTCATGGTTGATCTGAAATTTGTATTTAATTGGGGGGTCCTTCATTTTCTCTGACAGCCCTATCTCGATCTCCTAAGGGTCCTGCAAAGGCCCCACAGGTTACTCAGAGCAGAACAGGTGGAAACCAGCTGCCAGGACCCACCACACCCACTATGAGTTCTGAGTCCACCGTGGTTCCCTCAGGGGCAAGAAGCTTCCCTGTCCCCATGCTGAATGGGGTGATGGGGGACATCTTTGCTAAAGCCGAGCAGCGGGTGACCAGAGGTACAAGTTGGTCACTGCCCAAGGCCTGGCCACCTCTCAGAACACTGCAGGCATGGGACCTAGGTGTCCACTGCTGTTGGGACCCCTGTGCCATCCCTGAATCAGTCAGGGGCCTGATAGGAGACTGTGGTGCATCAAATTGGGTGATTTGGGTAAGGCTCATAAAGAGGCCATTTACAAAGACGTGGGCTGAGTGTAGAAAAACCGGTAGAAGACTCAAGCCTACCCAAGGGGGAGGGAAGGGCAAGCTTTCCAGAACCTGCCATAGAGATTGTGAAGGGGGCTGCAGAACAGAAGCTAAGCCCCTCAGAGGCCCCAGATGGAGAGATCCAGGGAATAACCACTGATCTCCATCTCCTTCCTCCCACATCTCAGGCCAATGCCTCCCTCCATGGGCCAAACCAACTGGAAGGGAGGGCCCAGGAGAGCCCTGAGGCCATCCCCAAGGGTCCCCTTCCAGGGGCTCAGAGCAGGGGGGAGGGGCAGAGAGGGCAAACAGAGGACACCCAGCAGCACAGGGCCTAGAGGACTCTCCTTCCCAGCCCCTCCTCCCACTGCCGCTGCCCCTCACGCCTGCGGTCCCTCCGGGAGAGCCCCCCAGTCCTTCAGTGACCCCAACAGAAAGCCAGGGACAGGCCTGGTCTTCAGGCAACAAGTGGCGGGAGGCAAGAGAACACCGCTGCCTGAGATGTCTTAGAGCAAACAGAAGAAAATGCAGAGGACACTGATTTCTATCTCATCTATCTTGATCACATCTGCTTTGTGTTGGACTCCCACCCAAATCCCGGCTCAAAACGGTTTTGCAGCTTAAAGAACAAAGAGACAAAAACAAGGGCTATAAGCACACCAAACAGACGAAGACACCAAGTCCAAACTAAAACTCCGACGTTCGGGAATGCGCCCATAAAGGAAAGCACTGCCAGTGCCCGTTCTTAGCACCAACGTGAATGTCAATTAGTCATGAGTGAGACCCGCTCCAAGCTCCATCAAGGATGCCTTCCTGCTGGGCTCCGGATCGGGGGGTGGGGCTTATTTTCACAAGTCAATCAGCAAGTTCCATTTTCCCTGGATTCAGTCATTGGTTCAGGACCTGGACCCAGGCCATTCACAAGCGTGAGACGGCTTCTTCATAAGAAAGCAACATGTTAAGCCATAAGCGTGTGCCTCCAGCTTAGGTCCTGCTCCTGGGGTCCTGAGATGGAGTCCCACATCAGGCTCCCTGGTCACCAAGGAGTGCTTTCCCTCTTCCAGAGGGGAGTGCCCCTCCCCACTGCTCATGCCTGCGCTCACTCTTGCTCTCTCTCTCTCCTTCTCAGATAAATAAGTAAAATCTTAAAAAAAAAAAAAAAAAAGGCAACTTAGAAGAGACTAGACTTTTCCCACTGGACACGAATAAGGATGAATGTAACCCCAGACAGGCATTCTGTGCCCATGAAGAGAAAATCTCCCTGCAAATATGTCAATACCAAGGAAGCAGAGCCAAGAAAAGGATAGGGAGAAGCAGCTAGGCCCTGGTTTTATCATTTGAGCCCTGGATCAAACCATTCCGGACACCACTGAGCACCAATAAAATCCCATGTTTTGCTGAAGCCAGTCTGAGTTAGGCCTTCTGATACAAGCTGGATTCTTGCACAGCATATGACATGTCAAGGATCAGAAACATCATTCCCACTTCTTTCAAGGCCAAATACATAGACGTAGACAACAGGACATAGACAACAATTAGCTTCCTCAACTAGTGGAGGAAACCACTCCATCTAGCTAGGAATTGAAGTATCAGCCTCTGCTTCAGGGACCAGAAAGGGACAGCCAGGATCTGAACTCGTCCTAGAAGCAGCAGAGGGAGGCCCTACTCTGCCAAAAGCGTTGAGGCTTCACTCAGCCCCTTTGCAAGAAGCAGGACAGCATAGTGGCTATGAGTGGGGACCCAGGGCCAACCAGCCTCTGGGTTTGATCCCAGCCCTATTCCTTGCTAGCTGATCATCTTGGGCAACTTTTGTAACCTCGCTGGTCCTCAGCCTCTGCCCCTAAGGATAATAGCACCTACGATGTGGTCAGTCGTGAAGGCTACACATGGTGATACCTAGAAAATGCTTAGAACTGAAGCACTGAACTGGCCTCATTAAGGGATTTTTACTGCTATTGTTGTGGTTTTTAATACACATGTCCAGGGCGCCTGGGTGTGGCTCAGTCAGCTGAGCGTCTGACTCTTAATTTCAGCTCAGGTCATGCTCTCAGGGTTGTAAGATGGGGCCCTGTGTCAGGCTCCCCACTCAGCACAGATTCTGCTTGAGATTCTCTCTCCCCCTGCCCTCCCTGATTTGTTCTCTAAATTAATTAATTAAATCTTTAAAAAAAAGAAAGAAAGAAAACCACACATCGGTCCTCCTTGGATGAGCTTCACTCTGGACATGTGTGGCACTCCAGCCGCCTGACCTTCATGGGCCCCAGGACATACCTGCAGAGCGTCCTTCCTCAGCCCTCTCCCTGCAGGCTCCTTGACACTGACCTGGACCCAGTGGGCTGTCCGGACCCCACAGATAGTCCAGGCATATACAGACTCAGTGATCTGCAGCCTCTCCCCAACCCCAGACTCTGATATTTTTCTGCTGTGTACAGAAGCCCTCCATGCCCTGGATTAATGGGGGGAGGTGACTTTACTGTTAGGATTCAGGCACTCCTGAGATGCTGTCACCACTCTGCCTTTAGCCATCTCCCTGGCCATGCTTACTGTAAGGGCCTATTTAGCCGAAACGGCTCCATTTTGGTTGAATAGCCATTGTGGTGTTTATGCAGTAAAACTTAAACTGTCCCTGCCCCCCTTCCACAAGGCGCAACTCCCCGCAGGGGACTTACTTAAAAACAAGGCCCAGAAACCAGTCCCAGGTAACAAAGCCCAAATACAAGGGTGGGTCAGGCCTGGTGGAGGTATCCAATCAGTGGGGCATGCATGTTGTCTCCCTAGCTACCAAGGTGTGTGGACCCCACCCCTTGGGCCCCAATTCTGACCAAGGTGATGGGATAGTTCAAATGTCTATTATGGGGTCAATTGTAACACAGTTGGTCACCTGTGTGTGACCTAGCATGACTGTGCAGCTTTCTCTGTGTGTTACAATCTCATTGGCCACCTGTGTGTGGCCGGGCCCAACCACATGGCCTTTGCCCTATAAAAGTTAGTCTGTAAGGCAGAGAGGGGTCGCCTCTTTGTAAGAGACGGCCCTGGCCGGTCAGTTTGATTCTTGATGCTTGGCGCGAAATAAAGCTTTGCTTGACCTTCGCTTTGTATCAGTCTCGCTCCTTTGATTACGGACCCAACACTTACCTCTGGGTTGGTTATGATGTAGAAATTGTTGGAGCCCCAAGCTGAGAGCCAAGAAAGAATTCTTTTTTTTTTTAATATTTTTTTAATTTATTTATTTGACAGAGAGAGATCACAAGTAAGCAGAGAGGCAGGCAGGGGGGTGGGGTGGAAGCAGGCTCCCTGCTGAGCAGAGAGCCCGATGCGGGACTCAATTCCAGGACCCTGAGATCATGACCTGAGCCGAAGGCAGTGGCTCAACCCACTGAGCCACTCAGGCACCCCTCAAGAAAGAATTCTTGAGATGTCTTTGGTCCCAACAAGTGGTTTTATTAAAGCAGAAGGACAGAACCCATGGTCTTGAGGAGTGGCCCATTATATATTTTCAAGTTGGGAGAGGGTTAGGGACAGCATAAGTCTCTAAAGAATTTTGGAAGCAAAGTTCCCAGGACCTTGAGGGGTTAGCTGTTGTTGGGGAAAGGTCATTTATTACCGTCTAATAAAACCTTAGTTATGAGACCCTTCAGATGTATATCAGTGGCTCTATATGCTTAGAGGATGATTGCCAACATATATCTTGGGGGGATAGCAATAAAGGAAGTTTCCAAAGGAATTTTTATATGTTAAAGAAGACTCACAGGATCCTGGGGGTCAGGTTAAGATTACCTTTTGCTCTTAGCAAAGTATTAACATCAAGGTAGCTGGGTTCCTAGAGGAATGTTACTCTGCCTGTTTCAAGGACTTGACAATGGGCTGTAATTACTAAGGAAATTTAATACTTTCTTTTCCTTTTGTTTCCCACATCGGGTTATACCTCCCACAGGTTGTTTTCAAGTCAAAGTTAAACTTTCAGACTTTAAAAAAAGTTAAAAAACCATCACTTTAAAAATTAGAGGTAACAGGAATAAGGGAAATCATTTAGAATGCTGAATAGTCAAAAGTACCCCAAGAAAGCCAAATAATAACGAATATACTACATGTAAAAATTCACAGATCATGGCTAAAGCTGTTCTTAGAGGACAATTCAAAGCCATCAACATATTAATAAGTTTAGCTCAAGGGGCTAGAAAAAGAAAAACTAATCAGCAGCACTCAAGCACAAGAAAGACCTAAGTAAATAGATAGGACAGAATTCAATAAAATAGAGACCAAAACAGAAATAATGAACACAATTAAAACACAAATATATAAAACATAGGATGGAAATAGGAAACAAGTCAGATATAACAAACAACTATAAATTAAACATTTGAGGGATATTATCACAAACATAAGCTAATACTCAAAAAGGCATTAAGTGGATACATTTCTAGGGGGAAAAAAAATGAAGTGCCAAAATTGGCTCAAGAGGAAATAGAAAAGTTGAATAGATCCATAGCCATAAAAGAAAGTAAAAACCCAAGAACGACCAGGAGCACTCACCATGTTTGCCAGATACACAATCAATATACCAAAAGCAACAGTGTTGCTCTGTTCTAACAAAAACTCATTGAAAAAATGTAGCCAAAAATATAATGCATCTAGGAATTAACCTATCAGAGAATACACAGATCTCTATGGAGAAAATTTTGTATTTAGTAAAGGCACAAAAGAATGTGTGAGAAAATAGGGAGGTGTGCCCTATTCATGACTGGCAGAGCTTAACGTTGCCAAAGTCAATGTTCCCCCAAGGTCCTCTGTAAATTTAAAACAATCCAATCAAAGTCACAGCAAAACATTTTCAGGAACGTTACAAACGACATGAAAATTTGTGTGAAAAATAAAGATGCAGGAATGGCTGAAAGATCAAAGAAGTGGTTTTGGCAAGAGAATTGATCAGATGATCAAAGAAACAGAATAGAAATTCCAAAATCACACCACAATGATGGCAATGGCATCAGAAATTAGGGAGGAAAAATGAATTATTTAAGAAATTAGGCCAGGGATATTAGCTTGCTATGTGAAGCAGATGCAGGCTCCTACTATGTACAGAATATACTCCAAATGAGGCCCAACATGTCATCCACACCCTGACTCAATGACCTCATTTACCACCTAAAAATGATTTGCCCATTTGACAATCATTAGTGTGAGAATTGCAGCGTGTCTCATAATTTTGACGTGTATTCACAATATTTTTCAATGTTGAATGCATATTAAGTGCTTATGTAATTCAGACTTTTCCCACATGGAAAAGCAGTTGGAAGAATCAAGTTCAAAATGAAAGGCAGGTTCTTGAATCCTTACGCCAAATTAAGAAAGCAAATAATCCAACAGCTTCCATGGGAAGATACGCGGGTGGAACATTCAGCTTCTCACAATGGGGAGCCAAACTACCCGAGAAAGATAAACAACTGCCCTCTGATTCCAGCAATAGCATCAGGAAAGCAAGGAGAAAAAAGGAGGTATAAAGAAAAGTATTTGCCTTGAATATTTCTTCCTTTGGAAATAGAGATGCTTCAGATTCTCAGTACAGGTTATAAAGGAAGAAAAACCACTAAAGCTCCTTAGATGCAACTATCAGGAGGCCGGGGTGGCTCAGAGGGCTAAGCATCTGCCTTCACTCAGGTCATGACCCCAGGGTCCTGGGATGGGGCTTCGCAACAGGCTCCCTGCTCGGCCAGGAGCCTGCTTCTCCCTCTCCTACTGCTCCCCCTGCATACGCTCTCTCACTCTGTCACATAAATAAATAAAATCTTAAAAAAAAATAGATGTAACGATCAATGGTATCTGGAAAGTATTCATATTGTACATAACGACGAGACTACAAGGAGAACCAGTCAGTAGAGCAAGTGATTCTTTTTTTTTTTTTTTTAGGATTTTATTTATTTGATAGAGATCACAAGTAGGCAGAGAAGCAGAGAGAGAGGAGGAAGCAGGCTGTCTGCAGAGCAGAGAGCCCGATGCGGGGCTCGATCCCACGACCCTGGGATCATGACCCGAGCCGAAGGCAGCGGCTTTAACCCGCTGAGCCACCCAGGTGCCCCAGAGCAAGTGATTCTTGATCGCAGGGTCATGACTTCAAGCTCCACATTGGGCATAGAACTCACTTTAAAAAAGAAAAGAAAGCTGTCCACAGAGACAAGAATATAAAAATGAAAACCATTACATATGTTTATATAACATCACGTGATAGTGTAATATACTATAATCACACACATACATAGTTCAAGGATTAGAATATGTAAGTTAAAGTATAAAGCTATAGAAGAAAAGAGAGAACACTTTTATGGTCTCAAAGGAAGAGTTTCTTGAAAAGATGCTAAAAGACAAAGTATGAGAAGATAAATGACAGATTGAACTTCATCAAAGTTGAAGATTTCTATTGGATCAAGAACACCCCAAACTAACCACCCATCCCCCCGCACCCCCAAGGGCACCCCCCACCCCCACCAATGAACAGGTGAGTGACAGATAGAGCCAAGTTTTTCCATCAATGTCTAAAACACATGAGGAATTATCATGCAAATTACACAAGTACCACCTTAAAAGAGAGTCAGCCCCTCCAGCAAAGGAGCAGAGATGTGAACAAGCAGCAGGAGGCCTGATGTGTAACCATAAAAGGAGAGCTTTACCCTCTCCTCTCAAGACAAGGAACCTGACCCGGAGTGGTGAGTGGCGGCCCCCCAGGCATCCATTTCAAAGGAGATAGAAGGTGGGACAGCTGTGAGCTCCACAAACAGGCTCCCCGCTGGCTGGGAGGGCTGAGGGCTGCAGTGTCCTGGCAGGAGGACACCTGTGAGTGTGCTCCACCTCTAGACATCGGGATGTGTCCCATGCAGATCTGTCCCCCAGGTGTGCTTGCCCAGCCATCAGAAGCCCAGGGAAGGTGGCAAGGTGATATGGGAAACAGAGGCAGAAGAAAAGCTATTAAATTTCCTTACTATCTAGAGCCTACCAAAAAGTTCTTGAAACAGGAAGAGTGACATTCCTCTGGGGACTCAACTGCCTCCTCCTTAATACTTTGCTAAGGCCAAAAGGCAGTCCTATCTGGAACAACCCCTGCCCCCAACCAGGATCCTGTATGTCCACTTTAACATATAAAAATTCCTTTGGAAACTTCCTTTATCTCTAAACCCTCCAAGATACATGCTGGCAATCATCCCCAAGCATATGGCCCACCATATGAAGGGTCGCCGACTAAGGTTTCATTCGACCATAATAAATGACCTTTTCCAAACAACAGCTAGCCCCTCAAGGTCCTGGAAACCTTGCTTCCAAAATTCCTTAGAGACCTACGCTTTCCTGACTCCCTCCCATCCTGCAAGTATATAATGGACCACTCTTCACAACCCTGGGCCAGCAGCTCTTTCTGCCCATGGGTCCTGTCCCTGTGCTTTAATAAACCACCATTTTGCACCAAAGATGTCTCAAGAGTTCTTTCTTGGTCATCAGCTCTGGACCTCACCCCATCGAACCTCACTTATATTCTAAAACTTCATCAAAGGCACAGAGTGATTTGAGGTACAAAGAGTGTCAGGGCCCATCATGGTTCAGGAATGGGCGGGGAGGTGGGCAAGTGTTAAGTCGTCTCTGTCCATCAGGGCCATTATAACCAAACACCATAGACTGGAAGGCTCTTAAACAACAGACATTTATTTCTCATGGTTCTGCAAACTGGAAGTCCAAGATCAAGATCCCTGCAGATTCAGCATCCCAAGAGGGCTGCTTCCGGTTGGTAGATGGCCACCTTTTCACTGGGTCCTCACCGGGCAGGAGAAGCCAGGGAGCTCTCTGGGGCTTCGTCTGTAGGAGTACCAATCCCATCTGTGACCTCCACCCGCCTGACCTGGTGACCTCCTAAAGGGCCCCGCCTCCCAATACCTCCCTGGGGTGGGGGTCGGGGACTAGATGCAACGTCTGAGTTTTGTGGGGACGCACACCTTCAGTCAAAATTATACATAGACTCATACAACAAAAATTCCATGCAGCCATCAGATATCCTGAACCACATTGACCTAGAACAAGGACCCATCTCAAAAACTTAACGTCTGGTGAAAAAAAGTTAAGACAGAAAATGAAGCTTAAGGACCAGTACTCTCTACGTAGATTCTAAAAAACACACAGCACGGCACGCGATCCTTTTCAAAGGGTCACTTATATTTACGTGAATGGACCATGTATTGACAACGAATCAGAAGGATTAAACTCTAGCGAATTAACTGCACTAAAGTGGGTGTTACTGGGAGGAGGGAAACAGGAGTGAGGAGAGGGATGAGGCTGGGGAGGGGGATGATAAAGGAAATACTATCTAAGTACAGCTGGGTGACCTGAGCCAGGACCTGGGAGGGCAGGGGGTGTCAGTTTCATTCCAGGATTTCCCAGGATGGAGGACAGCACCAAGGCCTGTTCTGCACAGAAACTGGGCCATGGGGAAGCCAGGATTCACCTGCAGGGCCTTCCCAGCCCAAGGCTCCCATCCTGCTTCCCTCCACCAGCCTGAGGCCAGCCCCACAGGCCAGCCTTTGCAAAGCCCAGCTTTTGTCACCAACCATGGCCAGACCCCAGGCCCTGTTTCACCCAAGAGGGTGTGCAATCCCCCATGCCTCTGCCGACCCAGCCCTCCACTGCTGAGCTAGAGACACAGCTCAGATGAGCAGAAGCACCGCGAGGGTGTGGGGGGCCCTTTGGGGGTAGCATTTGTTTGCCCTCCCTGCTGTTGCTTTTTGAGGATGACTCTCTGAGCAGGGAGTGGTCATAGGACAGGGCTGGTGTACCTCACCCACAGCCCCGGGGCTGAGGACCCACCCTTGGAATCTGTGGAAGAAGGACAGGATGGATAGAAGAGGAGGGAAGGAGAAAGAGAGGGAGAGACCGAGGGAGAGAGGGAGGGAAGAACCAGTAACCACACGTAAATACAAACAAATCAGTCTCCCAGACACACCAACTGAGCAAAAGGAGGCAAAGCCCTTTGACCACAGGGGTTTCCATGCACACGTCTGAGGTAGTATAAACCTGCTTCATCCAAATCTGGAGAGCTGAGTTCCTCTCGAAATCTTTAGGCAAATAAAACACCCCTTTAAGTACCTGTCTACTTTAACCTGGTCCCTGCCTTTAATTACCCACAGGACACCAAGCACAGTGTGATATTTTCTCAAAAGGGTTGTCATCTGGAGCATTTGTGGACCACCATGAGGACCCCCCGGGGTGGGTGAGGCCCCATCCCACCCGCCTGCCCCACCAACCCCACCAATCCCCCCAAACCCTACTGCTCTCTGAGCCTCCCTCTTCCCGGTTGGCCTCAGGGCCTCGCATAGACTGTTCCCTTGGCCCAGACCACTCTCCCACAACTGTGAACCATTGGCTCAGCATCCGCTTCCATGCACACTAGCCCAAAGCTCTGGGCTCCAACTCCCTCCCCCTGCCAGCTCTGTGCCACTCAGCCTGCTGCAGGTGGATGTGCTTAGATGATGGCAAATAGTTCCTACCTGTTTTGGGGGTCTGGCAGCTCCTTCTGTCTTTAGGGTGCAGGGAGGCCCAGTGTCCCCTGCAGAGGATGAAGCATTCTGCCCCGGTCTCCAGATGCAGAACTCTCAGCAAGCCCCGGGCTGAGATGGGGTGAGGCTGAGTGAGGCTTGTGAGGACCCCAACTCAGAGAAGAGGGGAATGCAGGTGGCCTTGCAGGACGGTCGGTCGGCACTCTCTGCTGAAGGGGTTTGTGTTCCTGCGAGACAGCAGCCAGGGGAGTGGTGTTCGAAGGCACGTCACCAGCAGAGTGGGACAAAGGCCTGGCCCCCAGCCCACCCCGCTCACCCCCTTGCCAGCCCCACCTCTCCTCCTTGAGGCTCAGTCCCTCGTCCTCTTCTCTCCCCACACTCGACTTCATTCATCTCATCCAGTCTCAGGACTTTAATGTCACTCTTGTCCGACATTCCCAAGTCCACCTTTCCAGATGAGCTCTCTCTCCCAGGCTTCAGGTTCGTGCCTCCCCCCCATGGCAAATCCCTACCTGGATGTAGGATGGAGATCTGTGTCCATCATCTTTGCTGCGTAACAAACACCCCAGAACTTAGTGACCCAAGAGAACAACTGATTATTTCTCATGATTCTGCTGGTCAGGACTTTGGACCAGACTCATCTGGATGGTTCTTCTGCTTCAGGGTTGTGAGCTGGGGCCATCCCAGGGCTGCATTCCTCACAGAGCTTGGCGGGCACAGGAACATGGAAGAAGGCTTTCTCCCGTGTCTGGTAGGCACTCACTGCCATCCCCGGGCTTCTCTAGTTGGCTCCCTCAGCCTCCTTCCTGCTTGGTAACCAAGTTCCCAGAAAGCAAAAGCAGAAGCTACCAGGTCTTGTCAAGGTGAGGCCAGGAACCGACCTGGTGTAATTTCCCCATGCTCCCCTGATCTAAGCAGGCTGCAAGACCAGCCCTGGTGCAAGGATGGGGATGCAGGGGGAAATAATGGTTGAGGGGCCTGGGGTGGGGGGGTGGGGGGGTGGGGGGAGGAATTGTCAGCACCTCTCCTTGGAAATTTTTCTATCAGGGCATCTCACACACAGCCTGTGGAAATCCAACTCCTGCCCTTGCCCCAGACTTGGTTTCCACAGCCTTTCCCAGCCCAGCGGACAACACCTCCATTCTCCCAGCCTTCATGCCGGAGCCCGGGATGACATCTGGCGCATCACAAGTCCCATCGGCCCTGCCAGGAGAACATTCCCAAAACCTGCCCCTTCCCTCCAACACTCCTGCAGCCAGGTGAGTGATGGTTCCTCATCAGCCCACTGGCTATTCTCCCTGCCTCGGCCCTTGTTCTCTCTTCTCAACACAGCTGCTAAGTTGATCTTTCTATACTTTAGGTCAGATAATGTCACCCCTCTGTTGAAACCTTCCAGTGCCTTCCTGTCTCTCTGAGTAGAGCCGAAGCTCTGACAATGAGCCCCAGAGCACTGTGCTGTCTGCATCCCCCATATACACTAGGACATTATGCGCAGACCTGGTGTCCGACCACGTATTCTTGCTTAGGCTACCCTGGTCTTCTGTCTGGAGCACCCTGCAGTCCATAAGGCATTCTCTTAGCCAGGAGCAACTGTGTCATTTGCAGGGCCCGGTGCAAAATGAAAATGCCAGCCCTTGTTCCAAACGATGAAGAATTTCAAAGTGGCAACGGGAGAGCATAGAACCAAGTGCAAGGTCCTCTGAGCATGGGCCCCACGCACATGCACAGGTCAGATGCTGTGAGTCCAGACCTGCCTGTACCCATCATCACTTCTGGCCCTTAGAACCCTGGGAGCCGAGCAGCACAGAGATGTCTGTCACTTCTCTAATTCCAGATAAGGAAGTCGGCTCAGAGACGGTAGCACACAGCCAGGGTCACAGAGCCAAAAAGTAGAGGGACAGCTCTGGACCCCACACCCCAGGAGCAGAGTCTAGACCTCTTCCTCCACACCAACACCCCCTCCCATCCACGTCTGGGTCCAACACTGAGAGGAAAGATTCTGGGTGCCCCACTCCCAGCCCCCGTGTGCAGCCCCCATGGACACTCCCCTCCCACCCACCCCGGGTGATGGTCGATGCGCCTCCTCCAGGAATTACAAGCTGGAGCTCGCCCCTAGGAACAAGGTCTAAGAAAGGGAGACAGAGAGGAGCCCAGTAGGAGAACAGCATTTCCAAGGCCTGAAATTAAGAAACAGGAGGAGAAAACGCACAGGAAAGGGAGCAGAAGGTCTCAAACAGCATAAATCAGAGTCCTCTGGCTCTGAGTGCCAGGAGCCCGAGAACTCTGCCAGGATGCAGAGCAGAGCCCAGCAGAGTGGGGCCCGAGGGGACACAGCACAGGGCCAGGAGCGCAGGGGCCCTAATTAGGGGATTACACAAAGCTGTTGAGCAGGGCCACCGCAGCCACCCCCCCCCCTGCGCCGGGACAGACTTAATGGCCCAGGCTGGAGTCACCACCAACATAAAGTAGTCTTGTTCCCCAGCGATTTTACAAGGCATTTATGGACACAGGACAACTTCAGAACAGTGCTCCACTTCTGGGGCCGGTGCCCAGACCATGGGGGCAAAGAGGCGGGTCAGCACCAGGACCCCATGATGAAGGCACAGAGGCAGGGAGAACTAAGGGGTATTCACCCCCGTGGGGGGCTCAGGGCCTCCCCAACCTTGTTAGGCGCAGCCACCGGGCCGAGGCCCTCGAGGAGCCTTCACCTCCGCAGACCAGGGCGTGAGGCCCACAGCATCAGAACCGGATTCCTGGGGCTTGGGAAGCCCACCACCACCAGCAGCATTTAAAGGGAGCCCCAGGGGACACAAAAGCCATCAGGGCAGGGCCTCTGAGCTGCTCCCCGCCCCAATAGTGCCAAGGACCCGGAAATACCGTCCACTCCCACAGACCGCCCTGTTGTTTCAGCCAGCTCACGGGCTTCATTGTCACTAATTTGTTGTCCTACCCTTGCTAATCAAAGACGGCCTCGGCTAGGGTCCCGTGCGGGCGAGCTAAGCCCTTAGGCTGACGTGAATCCAGCCCAAAGCAGAGACAGTGGGTGCTGGGCTCCTCTGTCTCACGAAACGGGGAGAACTCTGTGATCCACATAGTGTAGCGACCAGCCACTGAGAACTTCGCCCGTGCAAGCCCCTGGAGTCGAGGCTTCACAAGAATCATCTCTTTCAAGCCTAATGTCCCCTTGGGAAGCAAGCTTGGCATCATCCTCAACCCCATGTCACAGGAAAGCAATCAGGTTCCCGACAGCCCAAGGACACATACTGGTAGGCGATGCCCCAGGACTCCACCGTGGGCCTGAACGGGTAACGCCAGGCTCCCTACACTCCCACGTCCATGTTCACCATGCCCGGGAAGAAAGGAAGGTACCAACATGGGGAAGGAGAGGTGAGCTCCAGCTGGCACAAAGAGGGCTTCCTGGAGGTGGCGATGTTTGAGTGAGGCCTAGAATGGCAAGTAGGTTTGGCTAAGAGAGAGGAACAAATAGAAAAAGAGAGCATGTGTAGGAGCCTGAACACAGCAGACAGGAACCAAGGCATCCTGGAGCCACAGTACACGGCCGTGGGGCCTCTGAACTTGGGAGTTCTACCCTACTATTATTACTAACGGTAATAGCTACCACATAGCCAACACTTACCATTGTCCTTACAGAATTCTAGTTTACCCTCACAAATAACCCCGGAGAAAAGAACTATGCTTTTCCCCAGAAGACTGAGATGCAGGAAGGCTGAGGATCTTGCTGGCTGTGTGATCTCAGGCCGGTGGTGGAGTGGGTCTAGAGGGCAGGCGCCATGGCAGCCAGCATCCACATGCTGAGCCGCCACGCAGAATGGCTGCTGACAGGGCAAGTTGGCATAAGCGAGCAGAAACAGAGCTGTGAAACTCCCGTTCTGCTCTCAGCCCTGACACTTCCATCCCAACCCCAGGCCAGCGAGCTCACCTCTGGGCATCCCGGTGCCAGGGGGCCCCGTGCCGGGGGCTCACAGCAGGGGCAGGATTGAAAAGCCAGGCCACACAAGGGCTTTGCTGGGGGTGGTAGGCCAAATAAGGACCCCAAAGTTGTCCAATCTTAGTCCCCAGAAGTGTGACTGTTCCACTTTACATGGTAAGAGGGACTTTACAGGCCTGTTTCATAAGGATGTAAAGAAAGGCATCTCTCCTGGAGTATCTAGTGGGCCTGGTGAAATCACCAAGGCCCTGGGGAGAGGGAGACAGCGGCCAGAGTCAGAGAAGTGATGACAGGAGCAGAGGTCTGTGCTGGGTTTGCCCAAGAGGAGAATGCGCCACAGTCTGGGGAGAGCCGGTGACCTTGACTGAGAACCTGGAACAGGTGGGAACAGGCTTCTTCCCTGCAGCACCCTGCAGGAAACAGCACTGCCTGCACCTTGACCTTAGCCCTGTGAGACTGATTCTGGACTTCTGACTTGCAGAACTGTAAAACAATGAACCATGTTGTGCGGAGACATCACATTTGTGATGTTTTGTTACGGCAGCAAAAGGAAACTCCTACACTAGCTCTCCTACCCCTCTCTCGTGGGAGCCCTTCCAGCTAGGACGCCACGCCTTGAGACCCTTACAGAAGTGTCTCTTTCGGTCAGAGCAAAATTATTCTGAATTCTGCCCCCAGTGTGTAGAAAACAGGCTTCAGATCATCCCACTCTACTTCTTATGACTGGTTTAGAAAAAGAGAGAGATGAAAACTACAGAATAACTTTAAATAGCAACAGACTCTTCCGGTTTCCCCTAAATAAAACAGGTTTCCTTCTCTGGGAGTGGTTTTAAGTCATTTTCTGACAAACTTGAACCTGTCTGGGTAGAGGCTGCCGCCCATCACCAGGTACATGCGTCTGCCCACGGATGCCGCATCCCGTCCGAGCCCGGAGGAAAGGGCAGCTCTGGAAAAGGAGCCCTGTTGGCCAAGCGGGGACTTTGGTGGGGTCGAGGGTTTGAGGCTTTGAGGCTTTGGGCAGGGAGTTTTCCAAGACCTATAAATGTAACAAGCCAACTTTATGGGCAGGGGGATGTGGCCATATTTTATTAATAAACCTAATGAAATATTATAGTGGGGAGGGGGAGGCAGAGGTAAGGAGATGCTGCCCACACTGACCGCACAGAGAACAGGGTCCTGTGGATGTTCCTGGACCAGTGAGGGCACTGGTGCTCGGCCATGGGATCTGCCTTCCTCCACCCAGCTCTGAGCACAGATGGGCTTGGTGAACAGAGCCCCAAGAGCTCGGTCATATCCCTGCCAGGAACTCTCACTGTGGAGGATTAAGGCAACAGGGGGACAAGAGACGCAGAGTTGGCGATATACACATATGTGTGTGTGCATATATATGTATATACGTACACACACACACAAAACCTCCTGCTGGTTCTGCTTCTCTGATCAATTTCACTTTTTGGCCACCCAGCATCCTTGCATGCCCTTTCCCTATTTCATGAAGCTTGGAGTAAGGCAGAGGCCCCATCCCATTACAGAGGCTGAAAATGCCAGAAGCCCCTGCCTTCCCAGCCTCCTTTGCAGCCAGGGGAACAGACATTTGATGGGTTCTGCCAGGGGCACCAGGGTGGCTCAGACGGTTAACCATCCGACTCTTGATTTCAGCTCAGGTCATATCTCAGGGTCCTAATATCAAGCCCTGCATGAGGCCCCGCACTCAGCACGGAGTCTGCTTCTCTGCCTATCTCGCTCTCAAATGAATAAATAAATCTCAAAAAGAAAAAAAAAAAAAGAGTTCTGTCAATTAGGTGCCCATGGAAGCCAAGGACACAGGGTCTGGACACCACGTTGGGGAGGTTGGGAGCAACAGAGATACCCACACGCCAGCTCTAGAGGCTTCCAGGATTGGGTTCAAACAGCAATGGCCAGCTCACTCACCATCAGGGTCACTAGCACACGTGGAGGTGTCTGTTCCTGCTCTCCCAGGTGTCTTCCCAGGGCAGCTCTGCGGAGTGATTCTGAACCCCGTGCCCGGCCGCACAGCCTCCTGACTAGTCCTCTGGCCATCCTGTGAGCAGCTCCCTAGCATTTAATGCATTTCCGGTTTGCTTTAATGAGCAAAATTAGCTTCAGCTGCTTGCAACTCAGCTCCTGATGGACACACGGTTCAGCGCACACAGCTCTCCCGGCTTTTGCCTGCAGCGGCTCTGGCTCTCGGATTCTGGTGGGAGGGCCTGGGAGTGGGCCAGGGACTGAGCTCTGTGTGACCTCCTGCATTCAAGCCTGGGCTGCTGGCTCACTCCTCTTTCCAATGGGGCTAGGGACTGAACTGGGCCCCACCTCCTGCCAAATATTTCAGATGTTGAGGCCCTAACCCCCAACGTGACTATGTTTGGAGATGGGGCCTTTATGAGGAACTTAAGGTTAGGTGAGGTCATAATGATGCCGCCTAATCTGGTAGGACCAGTGGCTTTGAAAGAAGAGGAGGACAGGCATCCCTCTCCCTTCCATGTGAGGACACCGGCAGAAAGCATTATCTGCAAGTCAGGAAGGGGGCGCTCCCTGGAAACCGCCTGTGACAAGCAGTTCTGGGACTTTCCAGCCTCCAGAACTGTGAGAAAATTAATTTCTTTTGACTGAGCCCCTCCAGCCTATGATATTTTGTTACTAAACCCCAACCAGACTAACAGAAGCGTATGAAAGAGTGATCTGAGTATGAGTTCTGGTAACAGCCGGCCTGGGCTAGGATCCTGGTTCCTCTGTGACTTAGGGAACTGTGTTCTTGAGTAAGCTACTTAGGCTCTCTGAACCTTGGCTTTATCTGTAAAATGAAGATAATACTGAAGCTTGGCAGGAGACATTCAGGATTTACTGTCTGCCTGGCAGCCCTACTCCATCTCCTGGAGATGGAATCCGTCTTTCCTGGGGTAAATTTATTCATGACTTATTGAGGATGGCTGTGGGTCTCTAGGCTCATTAAGATTTCCCAGGATTTTTCTGGTTAAAAAGGATTATCTCAGGGACACCTGGGTGGTTCAATCAGTTAAGCATCTGCCTTCAGCTTGAGTCATGATCTCCAGGTCCTAGGAGCGAGCAGGTCAGCGGGCTCAGCAGGGGGTCAGCGTCTCCCTCTGCCGCTCCCCTATTTGTGCTCACACACTCTCTCTCTCCCTCTCAAATAAATAAATAATATCTTTAAGAAGGGGGGCATCTTGATGGCTCAGTCAGTTAAGCAGCTGCCTTCAGCTCAGGTCATGGTCCCAGGGTCCTGGGATCGAGCCCCACGTCAGGCTCCCCGCTCAGAGGGAAGTCTGCTTCTCCCTCCGCTCCCCCTGCTTGTGTGCTCTCTCTCTCTCTCTCTCTCAAATAAATAAATAATTAAAAAGAACCATCTGAGGGCGCCTGGTTAGCTCAGTCAGTTAAGCATCAGACTCTTGGGTGCCTGGGTGGCTCAGTTGTTAAGCGACTGCCCTCGGCTCAGGTTGTAGATCCCAGGGTCCTGGGATCGAGCTCTGCATTGAGCTCCGTGCTTAGCAGAGAATCTGCTTTTCCCTCCCTCTGCCTGCTGCTTGTGTTTCCTCTCTCACTGTCAAATAAAGAAAATAAAATCTTAAAAAAAAGAAAAAGCATCAGAGTCTAGATTTTGGCTCAGGTCATGATTTCAGGAGGTCTTGAGATCAAGCCCCATGTGGATCTCTGTGCTGGGCATGGAGCCTGCTCAAGATTCTCTCTCCCTCTCCTTCTGCCTTTCTCACCACCACCAATCACATGCACATACGCTCTCTTTCTCTCAAAAAAAGAAAGGACCAACTGTTTTGCCATCTTGGCCATAATGCAGAGAATGGCCTTTGGGGTGGTGAAGAGGGAGACAGCAGAACTGGGATTCAGCCCCTCAGTGACAGCCAAGGGGATGGGGCATGCTGACACCGGCCAGCCCCTGCTTCCAGCTGGGCTTGAAGCTAATTGTGCTACTGAACCTCTTAGTTCCATGAGCCAGTCATTCCTTTTTAGCTTAAGCTCGTCTGAACGGGGCATTTTCACACAACAGAGAGTCTCTGAGGATTAAATGAGAAAACACCGAGAAAGTGTTGACCACGGAGCCCAGGACAGAGTCTGCCAGGTTTTCTCTCCCAGGACACTCGGCAATGTGGTTGGATTCCTGGCTGACCCAGGTCCCAGACCCCCTGTCGCTCTCTCCATTACCCCAAGGGCAATCTCTGATCATGGCCCATGACCACCTGCCACCAGGATGTACTTCAGCCTGTCCTGCCCCCCATCCTCCGTGTCAGATGAAGTGTAGGTTTATTCTGGGGCCCCGGCTACTCGTAATTTTACATCCCTCCTAACATTTAGCTGTGGGCTTTATTAACATTAAGAAGTAGAACGGCCAGTTATTATACCAGCAAAAATGGTTTTATTCAGGAACAGCAGAGAATTACAATCCAGGACAAGCAAGCTACTGCAAAACCATAGGCAAGTCGGAGAACAAAGGAGAGGAATGCTCTTTTATAGAGAAAAGGAGGGTGTTGCAAACACATAACACATAAACACATAAACAAAATGTCCGTTGTAATAAACTGGGAGTTTGAAGTATGGTGACTTTTCATTGGCTGATTTGTGACCATGTCTCATTGGCTGGGCTGTTACCAGGGGAGAAGGAAAGTCCTTCTTCCTCCTGCTGGGAGAGAAAAGGGTCCCTCTCTGCCTGTTGGATTTTCAATTGACAAGGGGGGTAGAGCCTGAGAGCTTCCTCTGCCAGCTTCCCAATTCCATTCTAAACCAGGTTCACTTTTATTAATTTTCACATTCTCCCACATCATTAATATTCTTGGAAGGCCTGACTTTTCCAGGACTGGGTGGCTCAGTTGGTTGGTCCACCTTCGGTTCAGGTGGTGATCCCAGGGTCCTGAGATCAAGGCCCACCTCAGGCTCCCTGCTCCTCAGGGAGCCTGCTTTTCCCCCTGCTTGTGCCCTCTCACTCTCTGTCAAATAAATAAATAAAATGTTGAAAGAAAGAAAGACGCTTTTAACGTCTAGCCCTTCAAAATGAAGGTTTCCCATCATTTTTGTTAGCCATCCTCTTGTCTGACACTAAGGTTACTGCCCATTTTCTACTTTATGTTATGCTATAAAACCATATTTGTGGGGTGCCTGGGTGGCTCAGTTGTTAAGCATCTGCCTTTGGTTCAGATCACGGTCCTAGGGTGAGATCAAGCCCTGCCTCGGGCTCCCTGCTCAGTGGGAAGCCTCCTTCTCCCTCTCCCACTCCCCCTACTTGTGTTCCCTCTCTCGCTGTGTCTCTCTCTGTCAAATAAGTAAAATCTTAAAAAAAAAAAAAAAGCATATTTGTATACAGAATTTTGCCTGCATCTTGGGCTACTTTCCTGGATGGATTTCTAGAAGAATAAGGGGGTGGTGGACATTATTGGAGGTCTTGAGGGCCACTGAGATGAGCAACTTTGAAGCAGCATCTGCACCTTTTTCAACACCCCACTGCACTCTTAACCAATCATTGTTCAAAATTCTCCCATTAATTTCATGCTGTGGTCTGGGTACTAGAGTAAGCATTCTGCACACGTTTTCTTATTCATAACAACTCTACTGCATGGATAAGAATACTGCCCAATATTAGGGGTACCTGGAGGGCACTGTCAGTTACGTGTCTGACTCTTGATTTCAGTTCAGGTTGTGATCTCAGAGTCCTGAGACCAAGCCCTGAGTCAGGCTTCATACTCACCGTGGAGACTGCTTAAGATTCTCTCTCCTCCTCTCCTTCTGCCCCTCCTGCTCATGCTCTCATTCTCTCTCTCTCAAATAAGTAAATAAATCTTTAAAATATAATAAAATAAGATGCCTGGGTGACACAGTCAGTTAAGCATCTGCCTTTGGTTCAAGGTCATGATCCCAGGGT